>SJYX01020063.1:207725-248421 GCA_006410675.1 Oreotragus oreotragus
ATTGTGTTGTGGCATAGTATTGTGTGTTGTGGTGTGGTGTAGTGTGGTTTGGTCTGGTGGTAATTTGTCTCCTGTTCCCCCTCACCCACTTCTTTGCTGGGGTCTTCAGGTCTTCTCCTATTGAGTTTTAGGCTTCATATCACCCTCACGGGAGTACTTTGCCTCACAGAATCTTTGCCTTTGTAAAGATCCTCAGATCTTTGTCATGTCACACAGAATTGCTTCCAACCAGCACCCACTTATAAGCCAGTTGTCACAGCTGCCCAGGAACTGATAGCTGATAAGTTTTAAAGTATTCTTTCTCCTTTCAATGAATAAGAACCCTGGAAAACCACAAAGCCACCCAAAGAAATGAAAGAGCAAATATTTTTGAGCAGAATAGGGTGCTTAATAGTCTTTAAATTCCACCCAGGTTAGAGTCATGACCATTCATGTTGCTGTTTTTCAGTCACTAAGTTGTGTTCAACTCTTTGCAACCCCATGGACTGCAGGACACCAGGCTTCCCTGTCCTTCACTATCTCCCGGTGTTTATTCAAACTCATGACCATTGAGTCAGTGATGCTATCCAATCATCTCATCCTCTGTTGGCTCCTTCTGCTCCTGCCCTCAGTCTTTCCAGGAACAGGGTAAACTCAGGTCTCCCGCATTTCAGACAGATTCTTTACCCTCTGAGCCAGCAGAGAAGCCCCAATCATTCATAATATTCTCTTAAATATCAACCAATAACCAGGGAGCAAAATGACTATTTTTATGAGTTGCTTCTGGCTCTAGTCTTGTAAAGTCAATTAGCATATTGACCCATTGCTGGAGATTGCAAGACAAGTTCATTCTTCCTGTCGTTTTGGGCAGAAACAATGAGATTTCCCTGATATTACAATGTATCAATAACTAAACCAAATTGTATGCAGACTAAACTAAATAGAGTGAAAGACTATCCCACCATGTAACAAAATCTAGTGGAAGTTCATTGTATTATTCTCCAGTTCAAAAAGGAGGTCAGTCTGTACCTACCTGTCTCTACACAGTAGAGTTAGAAATCTGAAACTAAAAAACTCTTCTAGAACAGAATTTGAAAGTCCTGAACTGAAGGTACACTCACAACCTGAAGAGCAGTTTTGAAGAGTATCTTGATCCTCTCAGCTGTGTTTTTCAGTAAATGGACAACCCCACTGCATTCTGTGCTATGTATTTAAGAGAATGTCCTTTTCCTCAGTTTCTGCTGGATCAAGAGAGAGGTAAAGGACTCTGAGCTCAACAAGATACCTTTTCTCTTCCTGCTGGGCACATAGCTTGATCTCATTTCCCAGTCTCTCTAGTGATTGACTTCTGGTCTGTGGAACATGGACAGATGTGACGTATGTAAATTCCAAGCCTGGACCACAAAAACCTGTGCACCTCTCACCACACACCCTCCTTACCACATCTGCTGGCTGGATATGGGCATCCAGTAGAGGGCTCAAATACCCCATGGGATGGAAAAGTCATGGTTTGCAAGGATTCTGAGTCAAGCCACTTGGGAGAGCTACCTGACCAGGAACACCAGCAATGAACTATCTCATAAAACGGAACTAAAATTTCATAATGTTTGGTCACTGAGCTATGGACTTCTTTGTTACAGCAGGTGGTCTATCCTGACTAATACATCATTTCACTTAAGTTACCATCTTTATATCTAAAAAAACTGCAGTTTGCACAAAATTCTAAAAATCTGAGGACCCATAGCTATGAAATATCATTTTGCTCTAATATATTGGAAATGGGATGGAGAAGAAGAATTTTCCAGTCCTATGGTATATGCTCAGTTAAGTTGACTTAAGATCTTATTCTAATGGGCTTTCCTGGTGGCTCAGGGATAAAGAATCCACCTGCAATGCAGGAGCTTTGCAAGAGATGCTGGTTTGATCCCTGGGTTAGGATGATCCCTTGGAGGAAGGCATGGCAACCTACTCCAGTATTCTTGCCTGAGAATCCTGTAGATAGAGGAGCCTGGCAAGCTACAGTCCATAGGGTCACAAAGAGTCAGACATGACTAAAATGACTTAGTATGCATGCACACATATTTTAATGAGATCACCAGAGAGGAAGATTTTCCAGTCCTGGCTGATTCAGAAAGGGTTTTATAAGGAAACGTTTGCCAGGGTTGTTACTGTTGTTCACTCACCAAGTTCATCTCCAACTCTTTGCAAACCCATGGACTGCAGCAAGCCAGGCCTCCCTGTCTCCCTCCATCTTCCAGAGTTTGCCCAAGTTCATGTCCAGTGTCAGGGCTAGCAAGGTTATAAAAATCGGAGAAATAGGTCCGTTAGCATGTCCAAGTCCACAGTCATGAAGACGACAATGTATCAAGTCTGATAGCCCATCAAAATCAGCATGGAGAGCTTGGTAATCCTAGTTGGGAATATCATCCGAAGAGTGGCTTGCTACTAGGGGCAAGTTGAGATAAACGGTTCAAGGCTGAACCATTACAGGCACAGATGTGCTGGGGGTTTATAATGCTGAGTGTGCCCGGGGCCAAAGAATGTGATGGCTTCAAGGCAGACTGCTTCACAAGGCAATCAAGAAATAACCCTAGTTAAGTTTCAATCATTCTTCAAGACTTATTTGCAATAGAATTTTTTAAATAAACATACCTTTCAAAGCTTAATTGGTGAATATAGACTTAGTTCTGAGTTTCAGCCAGAGAAATACATTGTCCCTTGAATAATGTGTCAAATAGACAAAATGTGTTTGAGAAAAGAGCTTATAAGAATTCTAGAATGTATACTCCAAAGTACATTGCCCCCAAAGAGTTAGGAGCTCTGGTTTTGAATGCTAATTTGACTATGGTGGTATATAACCTTGGGCAAATCAGCCATCCTTGTTTTATTTTTCTCACCTGAAAATAAGGAAATTAAATTTGATTCCCTGAAAACTGAGTCATTTACAACTATAAAGTTCTCCAAGTTTATGATACCACCTTTCATAGGTGTGTGTGGAGTGGGGAGTGAGATAGAGAACAAGGAAAATGTGTCCGCCTTGGTATAGAAGACTGGAGTCTGACTATAAATTCTGGTTTAGTCTGGTCACAGATTGTCATTCATTAGAGAGTACACTGACTCCAGTGGTCAAGACACCCCAGACACCCCGCCCCACCACATAAAGGGAACCTGTTCAGGAGCTAACTCTGAAAATTTCTTCTGAATCTCACATGGCAGAGAAAAAGATCACAGGCCTTTCAGGTAAACAGAAAACACTGCTGATACCCTTCCCTCCTCAGCTCTTTTGAATTATCGACAAGGGATTCAACTGCCCTGAGCCCTAGTGCTCTCTCATCTGTAAAATGGTAATAATCAAGATCTCCCAGAATGTGGGGCTTGGGCAAAGAATCAGCCTGCAATGTAGAAGACTCTGGTTTTACCCCTGGGTCAGGAAGATCCTGTGGAGAAGGGAATGGCATCCACTCCAGTTTTCTTGCCAGGAGAATTCCATGGACAAAAGAGCTTGGTGGGCTACATTACGTGGGGTTGCAAAGAGTTGGACATGACTGAACAACTCACTTTCACTTTCCCAGAATTTGAGACCAGTACAAATCACTACCATTCTTTGTGTCTCCTGGTTCGTTAAACAAGTGAAGAAATGTCAAAACAAGCCTCATAAGCATCAGAATATATTTTAAATATTCACATTCAATAAGCTATTATTTTAAATATATACAGACATGCAGGGTAACATTTGGCAATGCTAATAGCCCTTTTTGAAAGCGAGGGCCAGATAAAACATCCCTAAACCCCTCCTTAAACCCCGACTCACCTACTCTTCCTTCACCCCATCACATAGCTTTCTTTTGATGGATTCACTGTGGTGGATTCAATTGTGATGGATTCTAGTGAAGGACTGAATGAAAAAAAAAAAATTTATAAAGTGCCTGACATCACACAGACAGTAGGCACACAATANCCCAACTCCCCAGTGGCCAGAAGGAAAATGGCCTTCGTGGGCCAGCAGGATGTTTGTTTAGCAGCTCGATGGCACAGTGGACGGAAGGGGGGAGAATTCTTGGGCTTCTGCTCAAGGCCATTAAAGCCCATTAAGTTGTTCCCGCCTCCCCCACCGCCTCTCCCCCACTTTTGTGCACCCTAGTAAATCTGACTCATTAGCTTTAGGTGTTTTGAAATACTGGTACATTAATCACTTGTGTTTGCACACTGTTTATGTGGGTTGTTGGTCATGGTCTGTAGTTATACTGGCTGTCTCCCTTGCTTACTTAAAGGTACAATCCAATTGAAAATAAAGATTTTTGCAGGTTTGCTCATTACACACAGTGTCGGCAGCTGGTGAGTGTCTTTTGCAATTCATCAGAGGCCTCCCAGACCACCTGCTCTCCACATCCTGCAAACAGCTGGCTCCGGGTAAGTACCATAAGCTATTACCTTATACAGCAAATAAATAAATAAATGGATGGATGGGTAGACAAATAAATAAATACATTGACTTGTCAGCCTTGGAGCTTTGCTTCTTGATGGGAAAAGGCCATTTTGACTAGCGGGAAAATACCTCTAGCCCAAACCTCTGTGGTGCCATTTAAATGAGAAGTAAGGGAGCAGGTGAAACTCTCAAAATTTCGAGTGGAAATATTTTGTCACATGAGTATCAAGGCAGCCAAGAAAAGGACTCCACAAGAGGCTGGCTGTGTGGTTTGGTACAAAGAGTGGGAGGAGGGGAGATTGAATTGAATTGCCTTTGGGTTTGGGCTTTCCCTGGTGGCTCAAGAGGTAAAGAATCCAATGCAGGAGACATAAGAGACGTTGGTTCAATTCCTGGGTGGCGAAAATCCCCTGGAGAAGGGAATGGCAGCCCACTCCAGTACTCTTGCCTGGAGAATGCCATGGACAGAGGAGCCTGACAGGCTACAGTCCATGGGGTCCCAAAGAGTCGGACACGACTAAGCAACTAACACTTTTCTTTTTGCAAAAAGTCAGAGGGAAGCTTTGTGGAATTTGAGCTAAGGCCACCAAATGTCCCAGCATTAAGAAGCGAACCCCCAAGTCATCACATAGCACCTTAGATTTTTGTGGTCTTTGGTCTAGTTCTTGACTCTGAGAATGATCTCTAGGTGGCCATGCCCTGCTCCTGTCCCCACCCCCCTGTCCTGATCCTGCAACCCAAAGAGAGCCCAAGGACAAGCAGGAGCCAGACGTCGGCCACCTGCCAGGCTCCTGCCAGGAGGAAGGGCAGGGCTGGAGAGCAGACCAGCTCTTGGCTGACCGATGGCAGGGCTTAGCAATACAGCGGGAAAATAGCTGGGTGTGTAGCGCGCAGTTCAGCAAGCCCTTTTGAGAGATTTTCAAGGTTTATCACAGACTCCCAGATAGTTCCCAAGTAGACTATTGTTAATAATTTGAAGCTTGTAAACACCACCCACTATAGCTATAATCCCCCAAGATCACTGACTCCAGTCTCCATGGATTGGTCAAAGTCGAGGCTGTCTTCTGACTTGTCCTTGCAAAACTGGAAAGACGATTTGGTGGAGGACAGATATCTATGTGACTTATCTACGAGCTTCACCAATCAAATCCCTAAACAGTGCTGTTGGAAATCATTATTTTTATCTTATGGCTGGCTAAATTCTAATCAGTTTTGCAGCTTTATTTGTGTTACTTTTTTAAAGCAAGGGTGTTTGTGGGTTGCATTGACATGGAAAAATGTTTTCCATTTTTCCAGATTGAAAAATTGAAGATGTAGATATATCCATATTCCGACATTTTTCTTACTTTAATCCCTCAAGGACTACTAAGAACCTAGTTGTTCTGTGTGGCAGAGAACTAGGAGTATCAGCTTGTCAGAAATACAGACTTCTGAAACAGAATACGCATTTTAACATTTAAGATCCCCAAGGGACTTCTGGCATGTTAAGTGTTGACAAGCACCACTCTTATATACCCTTGATTCTTTTAGGTCAAAAGTATTTACCGGGATGGCCACAGTCATATCAATACTAAGGTGGTCACAAGAATCTGAAGAACAAAATGCAAACCAAGCAAATTCCTCACCTACTATAGGACCTAAAATGCCCAATTCTTTGGATAAGCAGAATAATGTGGTAGAAAAGAAAGACGGGACTGGGAGTCAGAAAAATCTGGATTTACTCCCTGACTCTGTCACTCAGCTGAATCTGACGTAGGCTAATCACACCCCGGAAGCTTCAATTCCTCATTTGAGAACAGAGATAATAGCAACTCTGCCACCAGGATGGCATCAGAAACAAAGGAGCTCCTTTACATGCAGTCACAGAATAAGCTCAAAAAAGTATTATACATGTATAATTAAACTGTGGTTATCATAGGTATAATAGGGATGCTGAAGATAGAACAACTGGATCAACCCAAGGGATGAGAATGAGAACCCCACCCAGCAGTGAGGGGAGAAGAAACAGGCCCTGGTTTCCTGCAGTGGTGCAATTAACATCTCACTAGCGGCAGTGAATGGGTTTCCCAGGTGGCTCAGTAGTAAAGAACCCACCTGCCAATGCAGGAGACATAAGAGATGTGGGTTCCCCTGGGTGGAGAATATCCCCTGGAGGAGGGCATGGCAACCCACTCCACTATTCTTGTCCGGAGAATCCTATGGACAGGGCTACATGGGGGGCTACAGTCCATGAGGTCGCAAAATGTTGGACACAACTGAAGTGATTTAGCGTGCACACACATGGTGGATGCTGTCAGCTCACAATCAGTATTAAGGCTGCAAAGAGCAAATAATTTTATTTGGGATCTTAAGAACTGCAGTTTAGTTGAGAGAGTAGCACTGAAAATATGTATTACCATATATAAAAGAGATAGCCAGTGGGAATTTGCTGTATGACACCGGAAGCTCAAATCTGATGCTCTGTAACAACTTAGAGGGATGGGATGGGGTGGGAGGTGGGAGGGAGGTTCAAGAAGGAGGAGGTATATGTACACCTATGACTGATTCATGTTGATGTCTGGCAGAAACCAACACAATATTATAAAGCAATTATCCTCCAATGAAAAATAACTAAAAAATTTTTTAAAAAGAATTTCCATTCAGGAGACACAGATTTGGGTAAAACAGAAAGAGGAGTGTTCCAGGGAAGAAAAACAGTCAGGGACATATAAAGGCAAGAGCCACAAGATTGTTTAAGAATTACAACCCCTTATAATTGTATACATATAATTATGACAGATTCTCGTTGATGTATGACTGACACCCTTGCTAACACAAGAAAGGAAATATCTATCCTTAAGGGATAGAGTGAACAAGCTATTTTAGGATAAGGGTCTTTAAGTATCTTGCGTTTCTGGAACACTGGACAGACGTTCTTGATACCTATGTTAAGATCGTGTTTGTTAGTGTTAGTCGCCCAGTCATGTCTGACTCTTTTGAGACCCCATGGAATTTCCTAGGCAAGAACACCAAAGTGGGTTGCCATTCCTTCTCCAGGGGATCTTTCCAGCCCAGGGATTGAAACCATGTCTCCTGCATTGCAGGCAGATTCATGTTAAGAAATGGTCAAAGTTCATATTCCATTCGGGCTGAGATGTGCATAAGCCACAGCTCTTTAGCGGTCTTCCAGCTCCACTGCAAAGAGCTCTCTTAGTAATATCGACTCCGTTTTGATTGTCCTTACACAGTGTATTCACTGGTGCAATATCTCTGGCTCTCGAGAAGTATGAGAGATGTGTTATAAATACAAAGAACTGGGTAGCCATCGCTGCGGGCCTTTGATTTATTGAAGAAAGGAGGTCTTCCCTGGTGGCTCAGTAAGTAAAGAGTCTGTCTGCAATGCGGGAGACCTAGGATCAATCCCTGGGTTGGGAAGACCCCCTGGAGAAGGAAATGGCAACCCACTCCAGTATTCTTGCCTTGGAAATCCCATGGACAGAGGAGCCTGGTGGACTACAGTCCGTGGGGTCAAAAGAGTCAGACACAACTGAGTGACTAACACTTTCACTTTCTTTCAGGATGATTATTCAGCAATTCAAGCAAACCTGTGGGAACACAAGGGCCTTCTAGGCAACATTTAAGGTAATGTCGATCCCTTATAGGCAGTGGACAGGAACAGAGTGTAGCAGAGCTTTAGAGAGAGTAAAATTCTCCTTCTGGAAAGTTTCCTTTGCTGACAGCAAGGCCCTAATAGGTGAAGCGCTGGAACTTGAGACTTGGAGTGGGCATATCTGAGTGATGCATATGAGAATTTTTAGCTCCCAGATTCTCCTGAACCCTCTTTGCCTATAATAGAGGCCCCCTCCCCTTTGTTAGAGATAATGCCCCCTAGCTTGCTTGAAGAGCTACCCAAAGCCACCCCCCAGTTTGATGATTCTCCAGGAGGACTCAAAGGGCTCAGCATATTGTCAGACTCATGGTTATGTTTCATTACAGTACAAGGATATAAAGCAAAATCAGCAAAGGGAAAAAGAACATGAAGTCTAAGGGAAGCCAGGTACAAGCTCCCAAGGATCCTTTCCCAGAGAAGTCACAAAGAATGCATCTAAATCTCCCAGCAACAAGTGTGACAACACATGTAAAATGTTACCAACCCAGGAACCTCATCAGAGCCTCAGGACCCAGAGATTTTACTGGTGGCTGATCATGCAGGCAGCCTCTGCCTGACACATACCAACATTTCAGATTCCCAGAAGGAAGGCAAGTACATTGTTTATACAATGTAGGCACCATCGACCAATCTTCTCAAAGCTGAGAGCTTTCCTGGTGGCTCAGGTGGTAAAGAATCTGCCTGCAATGCATGAGACTCAGGTTCGATCCCTGGGTCAGAAAGATTCCCTGGATGAAGGGAATGGCTACTCACTCCAGTATTCTTGCCTGGAGAACTCCATGGACAGAGGAGCCTGGTGGGCTACAGTCCATGGGGGGGTCACAAAGAATCAGAGTGACTAACACTTAAAGCTGGGAATGATGACAGCTTCCCCAAACCCAAGTTCCCAGATGCCAGCCAACTTTGAAGCTGGTCTTTCAAAGAAGAGCGCTCGTCCTTTGCGACCTTGTAAGCATGTGTTCCTTTTCAAGTGAAGCCGTTTCCCTGTGAATAGAGGCCGCTGGAGTGCCTCGACAAGGTCACAACCACAGGAAGGGGCTCCTCATGCTAGTTTCATGGTGCCATTTGCCTTTGGCCTGACTGCCAATACATCAGGATACAGGAGGCCCAGTGGTGCCTCACCAGCCCTCGGGGACCACCTCCAGCCTCATCCCTGCACCTTCCAGCAGCCGTCTTCCCCACCCAGGGGGCTGCTTCCTGCGGACCAGCATCAGCTGTGCCTTCTAGCAAGCTTCTCCACCGCCAGCGTGCTGTATGTTCCCGTGGCAGTCGTGCCCTCTCCGAGAAGGTCTGGATCTCAGCCTTGTGGGACAGAGGGAAAGCCTCTTCTCCTTCAGTCCTTAGTTCCTTCCTTATTCATGCTTTGTCGTCATTGTTGTTGTTCGATCGCTCGGTCGTGTTCGACTCTTTGCAACCCCATGGACTGCAGCACGTCAGGCTTCCCTGTCCTTCATTATCTCCCGGAGTTTGCTCAAACTCATGTCCATTGAATCGGTGATACCACCCAACCATCTCATCCTCTGTCAGCCCCTTTTCCCCAGTCCTAGCAGGAGTAGCTGCTTTCCGCAAGTGCTATTTCTATATCCTTGGAGTCCTCTTTTATGCTTTTTTGTAGTTAGCTATCTTTTACAAATTAATAATTCTTTAGATTAAAATTTTTCTCTTCAACTTTCTTGTGTGGTTGCTGCCTCCTGATTGGACCCTGACTGACACCATGTCTTAAAAGACCATGTTGTTCCCAATGCCCCTCCTGAGAACAGATAACCGGTTAAATCCTAGCACCTCCTGACTTGGACGTGCTGGATCAGTTAATGGAGAGTGTGAACCAGCCGCCAAAGGAGCTGCAAGATGTGATGGTAAGAATGGGGAAGGCCCACGAGGGAGTGGATACTAGAGGGTGGGGGTTTGGACCTTACTTTGGGTAAAGGATACAAAGTAAAATCAGCATGGAATGCTTTCTCATTATATGCAAATCTAGGCAGATACCCAGCTGCTAGGATGTCTCTTAAAAGCTGAAAAAATGTGATGATCTGTGTGACTAGTCCAGTGAATGAGAGGTATCAAAGCTGCTATGACAGGGACTTCCCTGGCGTTTTAGTGGTTAGAAATCTGCCTTGCAAATGCAGGGATCACAGGTTTGATCCCTGGTTGGGGAAGTAGGATTCCACATGCCGCTTAGCAACTAAGCCCACGTGCCACAACTACTGGAGCCTGCACACTCTGGAATCCCGGCACTGCACTAAGGAGTCAGTGCACGCAAAGAAAAAACTCACACCGCACAATGAAGATCCCACATGCTGCAACTAAGACGCCATGCAGCCAAATAAACATCAAAGGAAAAAAACTTGCTAGGGCAAATAGTCTAGAAAGCGATCTCAAGGCTCGGAGAAGTGGATGCTAAAAGGTATTTACTGGGTAAGTCTGAAAACCCTACTACCACTCGGAGGGCCCCGAGGACACCCTTTTTCCAAAGAGAGAAAGAATGCACTCCGGAGAGAGCACTGGCATGGTGAGAAGCTTAGTGGTGGCTCTGCTCTGTGGCCAAGGCTGAGAGGAGGAACCACAACTACAGAACTGGGCCCACTGAAAGCCCCAGAATCTTGAAATAATAGAGGTCTAGTGGCAGCACCTCTCCATCTGAAGCAAGGTGAGCACAATGATCACAATAAAATCAAGGTCAGAGTAGCAGCCAGGGGCACTGGGAGAGCTATGGAGATGGTAAATAGAACACGATGTTCCTGGGGGCAAGATTGATGAGCAGCCGGTGAGGTATTGCACAAATTATCCAACTAAAAGAAATCAAGAATGGATGATCAAGAGTCTGCAGGCAGCTGCCCAAATAAAAAAGTCATGATTGCTTGCCAGGTTTCTGGACCTGAGCCAGTTCTCGTTTCCAGAACAACTGAAGGAGAACTCAGATCCCCCCACAAAAAACACTGGGATACCACAGAAAGTATATTCAATAATAACTCTCCCAGTGTTTCCCCAAAGTGACCTACAGCCATTTACTTACTTAACTATACAGTGGGAGAATGAGAATTTCCAAGGATTGCTAGTCCCAGGGTCTGAGTTGACTGATTCCCAGAGACCCAAAGCACCATTCTGCCCTCCATTATAACTGAAGAATAAGGAGTCCAGACATGACCCAGGTCCGGCCCAATATGGGTGCACTGGGTCTACAGACATATCCATTGATTCTTTCCCTTATCCAAATATGTAACTGGAATGGGCACACCTGATGAATGACAGAACCCTTACATCAGGTTCTTGATTTTTGGAATAAGAGCCCTTACAGTGGGGAAAGTCAAGTGGAAGCCTCTGAAACACTCCCACTACCCACCCACCCCCGCCATCCAGGATAGTAAATAAAAAACAAAACCATATCCCAAGGGGAATGGCAAAAAGGATTTTGTGCCATCATCAAAATTCCAAAGAATGCAGGAAAGGTGATTGCCATGGTGTCCCCATTTGATTCACCTACCACTGCAGAAACCCACAGAAACTGTGCTGATCATGGTGGATGACAGTGGACTATCACCAGCAGTGTACTGGTAAGCGGTTCACAGCCCAAGAGGTTGCAGGAGGCTTGCTTTGCTGCATCTGCCAATTCCCATGGTATAATATTCCCACCATAGGTTCGACAGCCAACTCACAAGGCTCCTGAAAACGTAACAGTCGGCCCTCACGGGCCAGTATGGAGCTGCTTCAGCACACAGATTATCGCAGACTTAACTAAGCAGAAGCCTTGATTGCAGCCACTGTGGCTGATGTGGTATCTTGAACACAACCTTCAGCAATCTGCCTGCAATGCAAGAGACCCAGGTTCGATCCCTGGGTTGGGAAGATCCCCTGGAGAAGGAAATGGCAACCCACTCCAGTATTCTGGCCTGGAGAATTCCATGAACTGTATAGTCCATGGGGTCGTAAAGAGTTGGACACGACTGAGCAACTTTCACTTCACTTCACTTCAGCATAGCCATAACTAGTAAGCTGGATAGTTCTTCTTATCCATCCCTATCAGAAAGAAGGATCAGAAGCAATTCATACTTGTATGGGTTTGGATGGCAGTATGCAGGTGCCATCCCCCAGGCCTTGTTAACTGTTAACTCCCCAGGACTTTCATCATTATATAGTCCAAAGGGACTTGGACATTCTGGAGGTTTCTCAGGACATCATACTATCGCCAACATGTTCATGAACTGGATTTGTATAAAGTGGCAAACACTTTGGAGCATCTGAGTAAGAGAGATGAGCCCCAAGGACAGCAGTTCTGCCCTAAGAAGATCCAGGAACCCACTACATCAGTGAAGAGTTTTTAGAGTTCAAGCAGACTGGGGCATGTTGGAACATTTCTTTTAAAGTGAAAGACAAATTATTGTAACTTATGCCTTTAAAATTGTTATTATGCAGGTGCAATAAGCAGTGCCACATGGGCCGGATGATCTAGCAGAGTGTCTGTGGCAGGAAAAAAACACCAGACCAAGTTCATGACACAACATCCTCCCCTGGAGAAGGAAATGGCAACCCACTCCAGTATTCTGGCCTGGAGAATTCCATGAACTGTATAGTCCATGGGGTCGTAAAGAGTTGGACACGACTGAGCAACTTTCACTTCACTTCACTTCAGCATAGCCATAACTAGTAAGCTGGATAGTTCTTCTTATCCATCCCTATCAGAAAGAAGGATCAGAAGCAATTCATACTTGTATGGGTTTGGATGGCAGTATGCAGGTGCCATCCCCCAGGCCTTGTTAACTGTTAACTCCCCAGGACTTTCATCATTATATAGTCCAAAGGGACTTGGACATTCTGGAGGTTTCTCAGGACATCATACTATCGCCAACATGTTCATGAACTGGATTTGTATAAAGTGGCAAACACTTTGGAGCATCTGAGTAAGAGAGATGAGCCCCAAGGACAGCAGTTCTGCCCTAAGAAGATCCAGGAACCCACTACATCAGTGAAGAGTTTTTAGAGTTCAAGCAGACTGGGGCATGTTGGAACATTTCTTTTAAAGTGAAAGACAAATTATTGTAACTTATGCCTTTAAAATTGTTATTATGCAGGTGCAATAAGCAGTGCCACATGGGCCGGATGATCTAGCAGAGTGTCTGTGGCAGGAAAAAAACACCAGACCAAGTTCATGACACAACATCCACATTGTCCAAGGTTCCCTTCCCCCTGCTGCAAACAGCCCATAGTCAATGACTAGCTGATATAGGAATGTAAAGCCTTAGCACCTGCTTCAATTTGGGACAATTCAAAAGAGCTCCACCTCTTCCTAATTTCTCTCCAGACCCCCTTGGAAAATTGGCTAAAGCCTCAGTTGCAAATGCCTTGGAGGGTCAGCCTCTCCCACTGCCTGTTCCTACTGTCCTCACTTCTTTGCAGAACCATCACTCAGGAGCACTTTCTTTGCTAGTAACCATACCTATTCATTATCCTGCTTGCGTTTACTCATTGGTGATGTTGGTTCAGAAAAAATCAGTTTCATCAGCTATTGCATCCCGTCTGCCAGACAGAAAATCCCGTAGATGACTAAAAGATATGTTGGCATAATTTTCATAGTTAGAAGTCAAAACACTACCTTTTTCTAATAAACATCTATCAGATCTAACATGTTACTATTCTTCAAGAAATCATTGTAAGTCTTCCTAATGTCCTCATAATGGTCAATCTCTATATAACTCTCCATCTCAGAATCCATCTCCAAAGAACACAGTCTAAGATGGCCTCCAGTGGAACTCTAAATCCCACTCTTTCTTTATCTAGAGCAGCTCAACTGTTTTTCTCTGCTTTTCTTATCAGCTTTATTATTACTCTTCAATGCTCCCTGGTAAGATGTCCTCTAAAGGCAAAAAAAAAACCCACAAAAGTGGAATCAGTCAATGTCTCACTCCTGGAGGAACACCTTAGGTGTACTGCCTTGTAACCGACCATTGCCTGCTGAAGCTTGATCTGGAGTTTGGACTTTTCCACAAAGTCCAGATGGAAAATATGTTATCTCTTCACAGGCCACTGACAGAGCCTTCCAGCAGAGTTTTAAGAAGCGTTCTGAGGGCATATTCATCCAAAAATGAACATAAATTAATTTTAACTGACTTATCACCGTAATGAATTGATCAACTTGGTTTATTAAACTTAGCTAAACTTCCCTGAGTGGAAAGTAAAAAGTAGTGGCGGAGTATGTGACATGTATTTACAGAAGTGTTCTAGAAATCGTATAAGGCTGAGAATTGGGAATGAACAAGAGTGGAGGCAAACACCAGGGTAAACCCAAGAACTGCTACAGAACTGGATGTCCCAGAGTGTGGGCCGCTTTACCAGGCAGAACTCCCGGGTTAGAAGCGAGGCAGAGCAGTTCTTCCCATAAAGCAGATGGCACTGCGGTATTAGCCTCGTGCAGCTGTCAGACTGCAGGCACTTGGCAAGGAGGGCACTGAACAGGTGGCCTTAGAGTCCAGACACAATGGGACGGCAAACACAGAATTCCTCCTGAGACTGTGCGGACCCAGGACCTCCTAAGAGCAGGAGGACTCACAGTATTGACCACAGACTCATGAAGCGAGAAAAAACAGTCCTACTAGTGATGTGAAGGAATTAAATAAAACCGGAAAGATTTTAGGACTGTTTGAGAACCCGAAAAAAAAAAAAAATGACCACTGCAAACTAGATAAATGTATCAGAGTCAGTAGGATTCTCAACTAAATTATGAAAATTAATACAGAAAAGCAGATCTCACTCACAATGTATGTATATGTACATGTGATATGTCTGTGTATTGTAGCTATTTAGTTTGGCAACAGCAAAAAAAGTTTAGTAACTTCATAACCTAGCACTCACCGAGAGCCAGACATCCTGGAATGTGAAGTCAAGTGGGCCTTAGGAAGCATCACTACAAACAAAGGTAGTGGAGGTGATGGAATTCCAGCTGAGCTATTTCAAATCCTGAAAGATGATGCTGTGAAAGTGCTGCACTCAATATGCCAACAAATTTGGAAAACTCAGGCGTGGCCACAGGACTGGAAAAGGTCAGTTTTCATTCCAGTCCCTAAGAAAGGCAATGCCAAAGAATACTCACACAATTGCACTCATCTCATACGCTAGTAAAGTAATGCTCAAAATTCTCCAAGTCAGGTTTCAACAATAAGTGAACTATGAACTTCCAGATGTTCAAGCTGGTTTTAGAAAAGGCAGAGGAACCATAATCAAATTTCCAACATCCGCTGGATCATTGAAAAAGCAAGAGAGTTCCAGAAAAGCATCTATTTCTCCTTTACTGACGATGCCAAAGCCTTTGACTTTGTGGATCACAATAAACTGGAAAATTCTGAAAGAGATGGGAATACCAGACCACCTGACCTGCCTCTTGAGAAATCTGTATGCAGGTCAAGAAGCAACAGTTAGAACTGGACATGGAATAAACTGGTTCCAAATAGGAAAAGGAGTATGTCAAGGCTGTATATTGTCACCCTGCTTATTTAACTTCTATGCAGAGTACATCATGAGAAATGCTGGGCTGGAGGAAGCACAAGCTGGAATCAAGATTGCCAGGAGAAATATCAATAACCTCAGATATGCAGATGACACCACCCTTATGGCAGAAAGTGAAGAACTAAAGAGCCTCTTGATGAAAGTGAAAGAGGAGAGCGAAAAAGTTGGCTTAAAGCTCAACATTCAGAAAACTAAGATTGCGGCATCCGGCCCCATCACTTCATGGCAAATAGATGGGGAAACAGTGTCAGACTTTATTTTGGGGGGCTCCAAAATCACTGCAGATGGTGATTGCAGCCATGAAATTAAAAGACGCTTACTTACTCCTTGGAAGGAAAGTTATGACCAACCTAGATAGCATATTAAAAAGCAGAGACATTACTTTGCCAACAAAGGTCTGTCTAGTCAAGGCTATGGTTTTTCCAGTAGTCATGTATGGATGTGAGAGTTGGACTGTGAAGAAGGCTGAGTGCCGAAGAATTGATGCTTTTGAACTGTGGTGTTGGAGAAGACTCTTGAGAGTCCCTTGGACTGCAAGGAGATCCAACCCAGTCCATTCTAAAGGAGATCAGTCCTGAGTGTTCGTTGGAAGGACGGATGTTGAAGCTGAAACTCCAATACTTTGGCCACCTGATATGAAAGAAGTGACTCATTTGAAAAGACCCTGATGCTGGGAAAGATTGAAGGCAGGAGAAGAAGGTGATGACAGAGGATGAGATGGTTGGCATCACCAACTCAATGGACATGAGTTTGGGTAAACTCCGGGAGCTGGTGATGGACGGGGAGACCTGGTGTACTGCATGCAGTCCATGGGGTCACAAAGGGTCAGACACGACTAAGCAACTGAACTGAACTGAGCCTAGCAAAAGTTTCAGTAACTTAGCAAAAAAAAATTTTCTTAATGAAAAATAATTTAAATACACACACACACACATATACACATACATGGGCTTCCCAGGTGGCGCTAGTGGTAAAGAACCCACCTCCCAATTCAGGAGACGTAAGAGACATGAGTTCAGTCCCTGGGTGAGGAAGATCTCCTGGAGGAGGGCATGGCAACTCACTCCAGTATTTCTACCTGGAGAATCCCATGGACAGAGGAGCCTGGAGGGCTACAGTCCACAGGGTCACAAAGAGATGGACACGACTGAAGCGACTTAGCACAGCACACGTACATACACATACAGAGAGAGAGAACTTCTTTGGAAGGAAACAAAAGACCCTGAGCCAGTCCTGACCTGCTGCTTTCAGGTCTTTACCTCTCCTGCTCTGGTCTTTACCACAGAGTGGCTGACAACTGTAAGAAGCATTTTCCAGGCCTCTGCATTGGCAGGAGTTGGCCAGTGGGAGGCACTGGGAGACTAAAGGGCAGAAGAGAGAAATTGGAGTATTTTGCCTCTTCCTTCTGTGCCTCCTGAGACAGCCCTGTAGTGACATCCCACTGATGCTTTAGAACAGTCAGCTCTAAGTGTTCTTTAGAGCAAAGAATCAAATTCAAGACCACATGTTCCGCTGAATCTCTAGTTTTTTTTTTTTTTTAATCTGGAATATCCCCATGTTTTATTAACTTTCATGACCTTGACATTTTTTAGAGATTATTGGCCAGTAGAATGTCTCTCAATTTTTGTCCAGTATTTCCTCATGAGTAGAGCCAGGGTTTGCACTTCTGGAATGTCACAGGCAATGTGTTCTTTTTATTGCACCCAACTGGGTGGCACATGATATCCATTCCTGTTCTTACCAGTGGTGTTAGCTATGACGACTTGGTTAAGGTGATACCTGCCAGGTACCTCCTGCAAAGGTATGTTTTACCTTCTGTGATTAACAAGTATTTTTTCAGGGAGAGACTTTAAAAGTATGTAAAATCTTCCTCGGTGCACTATTACACACTCAGTTTAACTGTCACTGACATTTCTCACATGTATTAATATTACAACAATGCAAACTGCCAAATCATGGTTTTGATTTTTCTCTTACCATCATTCTTTCTGCTGGAAGAAATAGTTTTATCTTCTCCCAATTTATTTAAGTTCATTAGTTTATTTATGCCAGTGTGGACTTAAAGATTTCTGCCAGTTCAATTATTTATTTTGATGCTCAGCCAATCCCAGAGATGGCCAGTGGGAGTTACTTCTGGCCGGCATCTGTGCCCTCCATCATTCACGGAGCATTTCCTTACATCCTGGTACAAAGTGTTCCAGGCTCATCTTGTCCTTCCCATGCCCTAGCCCTGGAATAAGCCATTTTTCCCCAGAGCCCTGGTAAAGTAATATTTGGAACCAAGACCTGGATGCTTATAGCTACTAGAGTGTCATTGTCCCAAAGCCCTTTGAGTGAACAGAGCTAAATATACATCATACACATACATACACACACACACATCACATTTACATCTATATTTATTACTATATTTATCTCTCTATATTAAAAGCCCTGAGTTTATGCTGATTCCTCCAATTCCAATCTAACACTCTAGGGCTTATTCTAGAGTTGACAGATAAAATACACGATGCCCAGTTAAATTTGAATTTCAGATGAACCAAGGGGGAAAAAAAAAGTTTTAGTATAAATACATCCCAAGTGGTACCCTGAATTTTTATTAGCTAAATCTGGCAATCCTAATTCTAGCTGTCTCCATTCCACATACGTCCTCTCTTTTTCCAATAGTAAGATGCTTGATTCCCATTACTGTCAACATAGTTCTTAATCCCTCATCTGTGGCCAATCTCTCAACCCCACGCAGCCCCTGTCCCCACCCTGCACACAAGCCCTTGGGATGCCTGCTTCATTCTGGCCTAATAATGGCTTTTTAGTGACGAATGGATGGAAGCAAAGAAAGGAAGAAAATAGATTTAAAGAATGGGTGGGGAAAGGGAAGGGCAGTGCTGCTAACGTGCAACCCAGACCTGGCTTACCAAGCAGACGTGTGTTTCTGGCTCCCGGGTCTCCTGGCCAGCTACAGCAAAATAGCAAGTTACTATTTTTCCAAAATATGAGCCCAAAATCTTGTGCAGAACTCTCTAGCAAAATAAGCACAATAGCTATGGCTAATGCTGCTGTGGTATATTTGAAAGTTGCTAAGACAGTAAAGTACTCATTACAAGGAAAAGCAAAGTTTTTGTAACTGTAAGAGGTGATGGATGTTAACTAAACTTATTTTGGTATAATCATTTTATAGTAATAGTATTTATGGATGTCAAGTCACTATGCTGGACATCTTACACTTACGTGGTGCTATATGTCAATTACATCTCAGTAAAACTAAGGGGAGAGGAATATTCTAGTAAATTAGGCAGCTACTTAATCTAAAGGTCAAAAGAGTCTCCTTCCCAATAAAGCAAGTTCAAATCTCAAAACTCCTTTGAAAAAATACAAACACACACTCAACAGTGATAAAAATTACACACATGGGAGAGAGAGAGAGAAAAGACGGAGGTCCCTACTATCTGTTGTGTCCTCTTATCAAGTCAACATTCACAAAGTAGAATATTTACAAAAATTGAACCATACTGCATTAGGAAAAAACCTTTAATAAATTCCAACTAGTTCAGACCATTCACTGTCCACAGCAGAAGACCATATATAAACAAGCTAATAGCATAAAAACAACAAATGAAGCCCACTCAGGAGGGATGAGACAGTTCTAAATTTCACTGGTTAAAGGAAAAAAAAAATCAAAACTGTAATTGTAAAATATTTTGGAGAGTAACAACAATGAGAACACCACATCAAACTGTTTGAGCTGGCATTTCTTATTAAAGGGAAAAAGATGGTGGAACAATTAGCTAGCCTTCTGGGGGGAAAAAAAAGTAAACTTGGATACTTACTGCATAATTCTTTATGCTAGATGAATTCCAGATGGATTAAAAATTAAAATATAAAAAGGGAATTTATACTTAACCATAGATTTTTTTTTTTATATAGCTTAGAGGTGGCCAAGGCCTTTCTTACATTAAGCCAAAATGTAAGACAGAAACTAAAAAGATAATATTGGTATATTAGACTCCATTAAAATTTAAAGTTCTAAAGAGCAAAAAAAAAAAAAAAAATGGCTAAAAGAAATTAAACTCTGAGGGATATATTGCTAAAATTGTAAAAACATAAATGTTTAATAGCACTAATATGCTAAAATAATCATATAAATTCATATGAAGAATTGAAACCCAAACAGAAAAAAAATGCAAATTGAATGAACAAATGCTTTTGAAATGAACGATTCAAATGGCCAGTAAGCAAGCATATAAAGAGATGTTTGGTCTTGCTGATAATGTGTTTCTGTGCACACAAGTGTCTGAAAATACAGACATCAAAATGTTAACCATGATTATCTCTGGGGAGTGGGATTTCTTCTCTCCCTTTTAGAATAGTTTTGACTTTTTAAAAATCAGCATATGTTTATTTTACACATTTTATGATTAAACTGTTCAGAATACTAAAAACATACCAATTTAAACCTATGACACTTCTGTTTTTATTGAAAATTTTACATGTGCTTTTAATTATGTGATAGAAGAGTGCTATTGACAAGATCCTATATATTGAATGTTCATGTCCCTTCAAAAATATTAATATATTGACACTTCATCCCCGTTAGGCTGGTACCTGGAAGTTAGGCCTTTGGGGTGATTAGACCATGAAGGTGGAGCCCCATGGTGGGATTGGTGTCCTTATAAAATCGACTCCAGAGAGTTCCCTTGGCTCTTCTGCCACTTGAGGACACAAAGAGAAGATGAGTATCTTTGGATCAGGAACACGAAGTCTGCAGGCACCTTGATCTTGGACTTCCCAACCTTCAGAACTATGAGGAATACATTTTTGTTAATTAAGCCACCCAGTCTATGGAATTTTTGTTATAGAAGCCTGAATGGACTACAACATAAGACAAGATGTTTATTTTTTCTTAGAAAATAATAAGAAAACAGGCTAAAAAATTATGATTTAATACTCATTTTGTAAAGGAGATACATTAGACAACAGCAATTTTCTCCAAAAATGGACTTGTGGGTCACTGCAAGTTCTTCTTTGTGTTTTCCAGTTGTCTACAATAAACATTTAGGAAAAAAATCATTTTTTGTTTTATTTAAATAATAAGAGTTTATCTGCCACAAGTAGTGATTCTAGACTACAAGGCCCACACAGTTATTTTAAAGTTTGGATTTCCCAGTTTTCCTTGTCAGGAATAAAGCAGGGAGCCATCAGAGATGTGGAATATTGAGGGACCCACAGCACAAATTCTTAGGTAGAAATGTACCAAAGTCAGTTCCTAGTCCGTTCCTGAGACTGCAATTGGGAGCAAAACTATTTATCCAGCATCTAAGCCTTGAGCAGTGATTCAAGCTCAATAAATACTTATGGGGCACCTACCAGCACCACATGAGGAGAGAGAAAGCCGAACTAGACAAGAGTGCCTCTCTCCGTGGGGCCTCCAGTCTAAGAGAGAGGACATAGTGTCATGCATGCAGTAACACAGAGGCAGGCTCAGAAGGGAGATGGGTGTGAGAGAGGGGGACCAACATCCTGGTCTGCCGGAAGGTAGGCCTATCCATGTCCCAAAAAAGTGAGCGGGATAAATTGTGGCCACACCAGGACAAGCTTGCCACCCTAGAAAGGTCAAGACTTTCCCTCTCTTTGACCTCTCCTGGAAGATTTTGAGACAATCTGCATTGTAGTAGAGTTTGTTGCATTCATATCTTAACTCCCATGTTTGACCAGAAGCCCCCTGAGGGCAAAAGCAGTGTCAGTGTCTGATGTATCATCGTGCCCTTTGTATCTCTCAGCATAGCACCCTGCTCAATGTGTTTGCGAAGTGATTGGGTAAATAGGCAGTCTTAGTTAGAACTCACACCCTCTTAGCAAACTGGAAATGAATGAAGAGTATGGAATATCAATGGGAGGCATTGCTCCAGCTGCTATGGCATGTTAATTACACAATACTTTTATTGAGCAATTCAGTGGTAATTCTTGCAGCTATTTCTCCTTAATAAGACCCATTGTGCACCATAAAATAGTAACTGGGATGCAGTTTGTATTCCACATACATCACATTTCTCTTTAGCAGGTTCTTCCACATCCATAATCTCATCATTATTACTATTACCCTCAGAAGACAGTTGACTTGCATTAATCAGGCCTGCTGCCATTCCCCTGCCAGATTTTCTGCACTTTTATTGTGCTTTTGGACATTTTAATTAACTTGAAAAATTAATTTTAAAATCTTACCTTATTAATGCTCTGCCCCCTTGGAAATCCTTTCTTCTTGTTTATTATCACTGACCATTTGAAGAGGAGGTCATTTGTGATTAAAGCTCCAGAGAGCTTTTTCCTCGCCATCTTGCCACAGTCTATGCTATTTTTAAATGGGATGAGACTAATAATCCAAAAATTGAATGTAGGGAGGAGGGACTGGATTTCTCTTGCTTTGGAAGTTCAAAAACTTATCATTTCAATTATGCCATAACATTTACTCCTCAGCCACCCGCTCTCCACAGAAGCTCAACAATGTTAGTTTATTAATGCCATATACAGAGCTGAGTTTTGTTTCACCCACTTGACAGCTGCAATGAATAAGGCCCAGGTTTGCTAACTCAAGAGCACTGACACATAGCCAAGTAAACAAGACACATGAGGTCACACTAGCTTCCTGACCCTCAATGCTCTTTCTGAACCCTAGGAAATAGAAAGTGATAGTCACTGAATGTGAGTTCCTCATTCTCTGAACAGAAAAATGGCAATATTTCACAGACTGACTCCAAAAGGTTGGTAGTGTCTTCTCGGTCACTATAATGAGGGTGTGAGGCTATATCAGAATCATCCACAAAGAATGGTCTGAATAGTAAGAGCTGCTGCCATGTGTATAGGACGCGTGACTGACAGCTGCTTACCCCTTCCTATCATAAACACTCATTTACTCTTTTGGCATAATTTACAACAATGATTCTCAACCTTTGATTATGAGGGATCTACTTAAATTTTATAAAAAGGAAAGACACAATCCCAGAGTGTCTGCTGATATAGAAAATATAGGACACAAAGCTAGGATGAATTCAGTAACTACTTTAAATGAATTTTTATTTTGTTGATATTGACTATCTCTGCCTGTATTTAGAACACATGGTCCGTGAGTGCACAGAGTGTAGGATTTACTGAATTTTCAGTGTTTGGTATGTTTGTGCATTTGTGCACTCTTCGTATTAACTCTGTACCAGCCCCACCCATTCCTGCTTCTCTGGCCAGAGCTCAGATGCTTATGAAGCATGGATGCCTCATTTTAGTCATAAAACTCAAGGAATGAATATTCAAACTAAAACACTTTCATGGATGCTTAACTTTGGACATTTTCAAGAGATGCTTTATTTTGCTATGATTCTATTTAAGTTTTGCCAAGCAAAAATACCAGAGTGGATTGCCATTTCCTTCTCCAGGAGATCTTTCCGACCCAGGAATCAAGCCCACATCTCTTTTATCTCCTTCATCGGCAGGCAGGTTCTTTACCAGCTGAGCTACCAGGGAAGCCCAAATTGCCTGCAGTTTTATATAATAATAGAAAGTAGAGGACTACTTTATTCTGCTGCCTCCAATCTAAGCTATGTTAACCTGCTTCCTAAGGTATCTGCCAGCTGTAAGGAACAGGCACCCAACAAAGTGAGTATTTTACAAGGACACTTTAAGGATGTGGAGTAATACGATGGGCCCATTTGAGAAGCGTTCAGCCCACCCAAGTTTCCACATCATTTACTACCTGGTGTTCAGAAGTAACTCACCTGCCGCCTCAGAGCTTCAGTTTCCTCACATATAAAATGGAGATAATAAGAGTGCTCGGATCATACGGCTCTCGAGACTATCAAACGCACATCAAGAGATTAGCCTAGTGCTTGGAACATAGTAATTACTTAATAAAGGCTAACTGGTAATAGCAGCAACAATAGTTAATAGAGGGGATGGGTAACGCATAGCTGAGCCCTGTGGAAACTAAATAAGTGGAGATCTTCAAGTCTCTCTCTTAGGAGTTGCCTTGCCAATCTTCTCAATTCTGTTTGCCTCAGACTGTCAGGAACTTGGTCTTCCCAGCCTCTAGAACTGTGAGAAATAAATTTTTGTTGGGTTTACAAGCCACCTATTCTATGGTGGGGTGATTTGGGGGGGGGGGTTGGTATTTTATCACAGCTGCTGCTAAGTCACTTCAGTCGTGTCCGACTCTGTGTGACCCCATAGACGGCAGCCCACCAGGCTCCCCCATCCCTGGGATTTATCACAGCANGAACACTGGAGTGGGTTGCCATTTCCTTCTCCAATGCATGAAAGAGAAAAGTGAAAGTGAAGTCGCTCAGTCTGTCCGACTGTTAGCGACCCCATGGACTGCAGCCCACCAGGCTACTCCGTTCATTGGATTTTCCAGGCAAGAGTACTGGGGTGGGGTGCCATTGCCTTCCCTGAGAATTGGGGCTATGTACAGTCATTACAGATGTTCATACAAAGAATAGGAAGATGCTCCTGAGCAGAGAGGAGAGAACAGTTATGTCAGCTATAGGTCTTAATGGAAACAGACATTCCATTAAAAATTTCAGTCCTTGGATTGTTAAGACTTAGACTAGCCCTGTCTGTCACTTTATCTCTCTGAGATGCTCTTCCTTAGTATATGGCTTAAAGCGGTTCATTTTCTTAAGGAGTTGGAGTTGAAAAAATGAAGGAGAAACCGTATCTCTTGTATGTTGGCCACTGCTGTGTACAAGGATGGACAAAGCAGCATCTGTGCCCTGGAGGAGATAGAGCTCTTCTCTGTAGCCTGCTGAGACCAACATCTTGCCAAACTCTGCTCCCCACGTGCTCACCCCTATGTACTCCTCATGGACCGTGCTTCACTTTCCCCTTTGATTCCCGCTTCTTCCAACTCTTGTGTGTGTGTGTGTGTGTGTGTGTGCTGTCACTTCAGTCATGTCCAACTCTTTGCGACCCTATGGAGTATAGCCCACCAGGCTTGTCTGTCCAGTGGGACTCTCCAAGCAAGAATACTGGAGTGGGTTGCCATGCCCTCCTCCAGGGGATCTTCCCGACTCAGGGATCAAAGCCATGCATCTTGTATCTCCTGCATTGGAAGGCAGGTTCTTTAGCACTAGCACCACCTGGGAAGCCCTCTTCCAACTCAGAGCACACCTTAACAGTCTATCTCCGATTGTCTTACAACCTTGCATCTGTTGGACCAAGCTGATATATTAATTGGTATCAAGACTTTGCTGATCAGTGGCTACATGTAAGGTGGCTGTGGTGCAGTGGAGGCTACATGGGGCTGATGAGTTAGGCAGGAAAAGGTTTGCATCCCAGCCTCATCACATCCTGTGACTTTCAGCAGGTATATGTCTCAGTACATCTCAGTCTCTTCATCCAATACCGTGGGAATCATCACTTCCAATTCTCACTGTTTTAAGCACTCTATAGACGCTAATAGCCCTCTGGCCACAGACAAGATAATTATTGTTCTTGTACAAGATGGCATTTGTAAAGATGGGTCTAAGGAGCTGACTCAGACTCTAGAGCTGGCCAAGGGCAGCTGCACCTCTGACAGATTTAAGATGATGAGCTAGCCATGGGGTAGCCTCTTGAGAAGGCTGTGCATGGTGGTGATTCTCATTTTTATAGGTGGAAACAGACATTCCATTAAGAATCCCAGTTCTTGGGTTATTATTGCTTAGTATCTTGGTAGGGGGGCTTCCCAGGTGGCACTAGTGGTAAAGAACTTGGCTGCCAATGTAAGAGACATAAGAGATGAAGGTTTGATCCCTAGATTGGGAAAATCCCCTGGAGGAGGGCATGGCAACCCACTCCAGTATTCTTGCCTGGAGAATCACATGGGCAGAGGAGCCTGATGGGCTATAGTCCATAGGGCCATAAAGAGTTGGACATGACTGAAGCAGCTTAGCAGGCATGCATATCTTGGTGAGAGGCAAAATCTTCCCTTGGAAGTGAAATCAGTAAAGCTTTATGAGGTCTGTTCTGGGTCAATTTTGAAGAAAAGGAAAAGGAAGTGAAGATATCCAGTGGTTACACAAGGTGAGCTTGGAGGCTGAAGGACTCAATTCAAACTACCTGTCCAGGGACTTCTGTGGTGATCTAGTGGTTAAGTCTTTGCCTTCCAATGCAAAGGTTGCAGGTTCCATTTCAGGTCTATGAACTATTATCCCACTTGCCTCATGGTCAAAAAACCAAAACATAAAGCAGAAGCCATATTGTAACAAAATTCGATAAAGACTTTAAAAAAATTGGTCTAGTTGAAGGACCTCAAAGCAGAGCTCACCTCAGAGAGACCACTTTCCAACTGTGGAACTCTTAAGATGCACAGCCATGTCACTGGTCACGAATTACATCACAAATTCCCAGCTGGGTTCTCATCTATAAAATGGGGTAACACCACAACCCACCTGACTATTGTAAGGCATTAAGTGGGAAAAGATATAAAAACCCTTTGGCTCCTCCTCCAATGTGCAGACCACCACTTTACTGGAAGGCAGATGCAGGAAATTAGAATAATGACCCTATCTTGGAAGACACAGAAACCTGGACCCTGGCTGCCTGAATCTTGCTCTGTGACCCATGCTTAGCTCCTGGCCCAAGAAAGAAAGTCCCCCGCCACCCTACCCCAATGCCACTGCCTGAGCTCTGCTTCTGGTCTATCATGACTGTCATGAGCCTGTGATTTAGGGGCACTTCTGAGAGCACTGCCTCCCTATATCAGGAAGCAACTGGCACCAGTAAACATGCCCCCTTAGAACATGGGTTCTAAGCCCCAGCCCCACCCCCAGGGAACCCTGTCACAGAGGGCTAGGGCCCGCTTGCTTCTCTGAGTCTCAACTTCTCTACCTGCCATATCAGGGGTTGATTAGATCATCTCTTGGGGGGTCCTTCTGGCTTGACAACTGTCTGACTCCTTAAAGGCCAAACAAAACCAAACCCTGGGGATAGATAAACTCATCAAAATAAACAACCCTAACTCAGTTATTAGGCACAGCACTGGAGGGCAGGCAGGAATGCTGTCACAGCTCTCTCCTGAAAAGGCAATCTCTCCATCAATCCCCCTCCATCTCTGGCCCTAGTTCCACTGCTAAAGCTTGCCACACTTAGGAGAAGCATCAGCAAGCCCAACATCCACATAGAGACAGGCTCTAGGCTAGGGGGTCCCACGTGGAAGGAGTGTCTTGTTTATTTCACTGCTGAGCCATGGAGGGCCACCCTCCCTAGAAATTCCAGGGAACTTTGAGCCTTCTCCTTCCCCACTGGTGGTCTTGATGGCCTTTCCAAGTGGAGGGATATACTTGACTCATCTCTGAGATGCCCTTTGGAGAGGCCTTCATTAGCCATCAGTCCCATCTTCTCCTTGTTGCATGACTTTGAACAATGATTAATCTTTTCTGGAGCCTCAGTTTACTCCATATCAAAATGGGGCTCATGGCTCTGTCTAACTCGAAGGCATTGCTTTAAAAAAGTAAAAAAAAATGCACTTGAAAGTTAGGGCTTAAGCACCAGGAAAGTGCCAGGTCTGCTCATTACTGATATCGTGTCAGTATTTCGGGGTTTGACCCCCTTCCCATCACCCATCTTCCTCTGATGCCGTCCTTGGGTGTTGGCTCTGATTCTGGATACTGTAATGCTGTGAAAGCATCTGGTGCTTGGAAGCAGCAGAGAAGGATCTGGGGATGCCTGTGCCCTGGGCTGCCCCCAGGAGAAAGTTGAGCTAGGGATCCCTGGGAGGAACCACAGAAGTGGTCCATTCGTGTCCCAGAGCCGCTCAGTGCAGGCATCTGAGCAGCCATACCTGGGCATCCGGGTCTCTTATCCTGCCCTGCTCAGTGGAAAGAAACTGTCACTTGTCAGGACAGGCCAGGAAACCTGGTAGAAGATAATACTTTCCCTGGAGATGTCACTGCTTCCCAGTTTTGCTCTCTCAAGGGTACCAGTGCCCCCCACCCCTCCATGGGCAGGAATCAGCTAAATCCCTAGGGATTAGGGTTCATTAGGAAACAGGAGTATCTTTGTTCTTCCAAAAAAAATTTCTCCCCCTAGAGAAGTGAATGGCAACCCACTCCAGTATTCTTGCCTGTAGAATCCCAAGGACAGAGAAACCTGGTGGGCTACATGCAGTCACAAAGAGTCAGGCATAACTGAGTGACTAACACTCTCATTTCCACTTGTTCTTCCAAATTAATGCCCTCTGTTCAAGTCATGGAAAAATACAAAGTACCCTGAGATGCTCGCCAGCCCACCTGTGGAAGCATGGCTGATTACTCTGGAAGCTCATGAAAGTCGGGCAGTCGCGGTCACTGTCCCACGGCACAGTCCATGCTCTGTCCTGAAGTCAGCTGGACCAGCCTCTCATCAGAGCCTGCTCAGTGTCAGACACAGTGGTAGGCTCCAGGCAGGGGAAGTGGGGACTGCAGCCCTAAGCAAGGGCCCCAGGGGAACCATCTGGGTCTGTGAAGTCGACGCTGCCTGTTACTGTCAGGTGGTCAAACTGTTTCCATCTGAGAGAGTTCGTTTCAGACACAGTGCTCATGACTGCCTCTCGACAAACTGAGTGCTTTCGAAGTTGATAAGAAAGATGAACTTTTAAACTCTCTTGCAGTTGAGAGGGCAGAAACACACAGCAGGCTGACTCTTTCCATCTCTCCCCGAGCGGCACGAGCTTGTCATGCTGGGACCCCTCGCTCAGCTGCCTCTGAGGACATTCTAGGCCAAGAGAGCCAGTAACAAGCCACGGATTTCAGACCTGACCGAGCGTTACTGTGAGACTCTAGCGTCGCTGTTTCCCCGTCCTGAGGCTGCTGTGTGGCCATCTTCTTCTTCCAGTCCTCTAGGGATTCTGTCGCTGAAGGGCCATTGCTATACCTCTCAGCATAGCTGCTGCCGCTGTACTGGGCACTGGACCACAGGCTCACACAGTGAGCTTTCTTGTATTTCTTTGGTGAATACATCATCTCTTTCTGCCTCTCAGGCATTGGAAACTTGCTGTCTGAAAGCTGATAGATGTGAGTCTGGAGAGTTGGTAGGTTTGGCTTAGGGTCCCTGACCCAGGGATGCAGGTTATGGGAGCCCGGACCTGGGCAGCAGGGTAGTGGGGAACAGGTGTTTGGCTAAGATGCTACTGATTCAGGACATCAGAGGGTGTGTTCCTGGTGATCAACACCACTAGCCCATCTTCTCCAAGTACCTCTCTCTCTCTCATTCATTGCTTTCTTGCCACCTCCTCTTGCAGTCTCCCAAACACAGCACTCTATTTGAGTAACACCTGGCAACACGTGCTTTCTATGAGGCACCCAGGGAAAGTCAATTTCCTGTCTCTTTTTGCTGTTCAGCCACTCAGTCGTGTCCAGCTCTCGGAGACCCCATGGACTGCAGCACTCTAGGCTTCCCTGTCCTTCACCATCTCCCAGAGTCTGCCCAAACTCATGTCCATCGAGTCGGTGTTGCCATCGAGCCACCTCATCCTCGCCTCCTCCTTCTCCTGCCCCCAATCTTCCCAAGCGTCAGGGTCTTTTCTAATGAGTTGGCTTGAAAGAGCTTGAGCTACAGATTCTCAGAAGCAACTTTTCACCCGACAGTTAACGACTCCATGACATTACTCCTTTTTTCTTTTTTTTAAGTTTCAGAATTGAAACTGAAGAGCCAATAACCAAGTACTAATAATCCTGGAAGTTCAAATTTCTTCCTTTACTTGTAAAAAAAAAAGTGGTCCTGCTAGTCAAAGCTTCTTAAGGAACGAGATAACTTTTCCTTCCACTGACGCCGTGACAGGATGACAGCTCTTCCTGGGATGACTCCAGGCCCGGGAGCCAGAGTGCCTGCTGATCTGTGCATGGCTCGTGGTAGACAGCTGTCTTTATTTTGAGTTGCTGCACCGTCTGTCTTGCCAGTGTTTCCCCACAGTGTGCTGGGCGGGACTCTGCTCCGTCAGGAAGTGTCTGTTGCTTGGACTGTTCCACAAGAACACAGCCCAGGAACAGGGCTATATGGCGTCACCAGACAACAGCAAACATGTTCATCAGTTAATCGGGGCTCAGCTCAATAAGAAGCCTGGCCTGAGAGAAGCTGGTACTGAAGAAAGAGGGAGCAAATCCCACTTGCCCAATATAACCCCAAGGATGCCCCGCAGACAGGAGCTGGGACACTGAATGAAGAAGCAGAGCCATGCTTGGAGGCAGCGCAGAAAGATCGCCACCATTTGCCTCTCTCCCAGGGATCCCTGTTTGTCTCCAGCTGTCTGATAAACTATTACGACACTAGTATCAGAAGAAGCAAAGCAATTAAAAGAAGAGGAAGTGGATGGGGGCAGGGCAAATAACCCCAGTGGCTAACATAGGTAGAGGAATAACTGTGTGTGTCTATACAATTGTATAATTGTACGCTTCCTTTCAGCAAAAAGAGAAATGCGGTGGATTTGCTCAAGTTTTGTCTGATAGAAAGAAAAAGAAAGAAAAATAGCGTCTTCAAGAGAAGCAAAATCTACCTCTTCTCCACCGACAACTCACTGGGGTGTCTTGTGTATTTTCTTTGCAAGGAGCGGCCAGTGGTCAACGTCCTCCACTGAGGTTGTGGATGATGTCAGGGCAAGAGTAAAAATTAGGGAGCGGGTGTTGGAGCCAGCCTGCAAGCTGGGGTGGCTGGTGGGGAAGGTGGCCAGGGCAGGGCACAGGAACTCATAGATGGTAGGTGCCCTGTCCTCACCCCGCCCTTTCCCTCTGTTGCCTCCTTCTGCTTTCTGCTTCTCAAAACTGACCAAAGGGGAGGGGGCTGGGCACAGAACCAAGCCAGACAGGCAGCGCAGATGCCAAACCGAAACGGCTGTGAGATTTAAGGGAAGTTTGGAGAGGAGTAAACTGGATTTCTACCTCTTGTCTGTACTGTGAAAATGCTCCTGTAATGTGAAAGCCTTCTTGTTAAATGAAGGGGAAAGGGAGCTCCAGGACAAGTAGCAGCTGTAAAACAAAGGGAACACAAGGAGGGAACTGCTGAGATGCGTTTTGTGGCTATAGATATAGGAGACATAGAGCCAGGCTGATGGATGGGGCCAGTCACACTCCTAGCAAAGAGCCAATCAGAAGCAGAAAAAGGAGCCAGCAAGGAGAGGGGGGGAAGAGGCCTGTTTCCAGAGCAATCACAGGGAGTTAAAATAACATAGCCAGGTAAGTTGTGCTTCACTGGGGAAGTACCAGAGGAAAAAGCGCTAAGAACAGGACAAAACTGGAAAGGAATTTTGCCCACTTTTCTTCATTCTGCAATTGCCAGTTCCCCTTAGTCAGCTCTGACTGCAAAGAGCGGAGACCATCCAAAGCGAGGAAGGTCTCAAGCCACTGGGTGGAAAATAGTTATAGTAAATGGATCTCAGGATAGCCTTCTATGTTCAGTCTAGCTCCCCAAACACACACACACACACACACACACACACACACACACACACACACCAGCTTCAAAAAGGAGCAAATACGTTACAATAACAAGAAACACGAAGTAAACCTGTTTCACCTCAGCTACAGAGGAGCATAAATTTCACGTGGGACCAATAAAATGAAACCTCTCTCCTACAGTAATGATATTCGTTATTGCATCTGAGGTGACTGATAGCCACAAAGTTCAGCCCAGTTCAGTCCCTCAGTCGTGTCCGACTCTTTGTGACCTCATGAATCACAGCACACCAGGCCTCCCTGTCCATCACTAACTCCCAGAGTTCACCCAAACTCACGTCCATCGAGTCCATGATGCCATCCAGCCATCTCATCCTCAGTCGTCCCCTTCTCCTCCTGCCCCCAATCCCTCCCAGCATCAGAGTCTTTTCCAGTGAGTCAACTCTTCACATGAGGTGGCCAAGGTACTGGAGTTTCCGCTTTAGCATCATTCCTTCCAGAGAACACCCAGAGCTAATCTCTTGATAGCCACAAAAGGCCTATAAATTCTAGTGTTTGTACAGTCTTTCCTCATTTGTGCTTCAGGTAATTAAAGTGTGGGCACATGGCCAAAACTTCAGAGACTTCTCCTGAAAGTCCCTAGGCCATCAGATGGAAGGCAGAAAGATTCCATTAGGAGCCCAGGGCACAGACTGCAGGACCCACCTCCTCCCTGACCCTTGGGCCTGCTAAGCGATTCTGGGCTGGCTCCTTCACCAAGTTCACGCCCATGCCCTGTGGAAGCCACCAGAAAACTGAGGCCAAAAGCTGTTGGGTTTTGGTCGTGCTTCTAGAAGTTGAGAGTTGGAGCAAAAGTGGGCCATCACACCTCAGATCTTCCGTCTTCCACTGTCCTCAGGATAAACGCCAAACTTGTGGTACACAAACCTCTTTCCTGAGGACTGGCCTCCGTCTCCTTCGGCGGCAAAGTCCCCTCAGTCCTTCCACAGACCTCCCCCGCCTCCTTGAACATCATCCAGGACTTCGAAGCTGCTTTTCCCTCTGAAAGTGCCCTATTCTCCTCCTCCCACCTCCCCTGAGCAGCCGGGACTCCGCCCCACACTCAGATAGGAGTGCTTTGGTTTCTCTTCTTGCTTCTCTGAATCTCTCCCCTTTGGCTGTTCCGCTCCTGACTTTGCTGCAAGTCCTGCATCTTCCCCTTAAAGTGGCAGGTGCCTGAGTGCCAAGACTGTCAGGCTTATCTCTGAATCTCTGGTGTTTACAGGTGTGCCTGGAATAGGGAAAGAGATTGATCACTGATAGTGAAAGAAAGGACAGGTATCAAGAGAACTGCCTCTCACCACCAGTGGGGAAGAAGAAAAGGCCCCAGCACTGGAGGAGCTGAGAACAGACTGACCAACCCAGCCTTCCCTGGGCGCTCACTGCTCATCACCACTCTCTGCAAAGGGAGAGTTAAGACAGAGGCCAGGGGTCCTTGATTCCTTTGCACCTAACATCAGCCACTGTAAGGAGGCTGGGTCTGTCAGGTGACCCCCTTTCTACCTCTTGGATCATAATAATCTTCAGATAGTTCTGAAGGTTGAGGGACAACCCCTCTCCCCTTCCACCCTCTCCTCCCAGGTCCTCCCCGCTTACTTCCCTGCTCCATACTGCTGACCACCACCTAGGGGCTGTGCACTTTAATTCTAGATCTGTCTCCTCTTTACTGCAGTTCAGCTGCTTGAAGGCAGCAGTTTGTCATGTTGTCTACTGCCTTATCCTCATATAAGAGAGCAACCTGGTAAGTGATGGCGAGTGAATGAGTGAAGGCAGGTGGTTCTCAGAGTGGATATCATCACCATCACGGTCACTCATCCCTTCCAGCAGCAGGGATCAGGTTTTGGAAGGCAATATTTCCATGGACCCATGGGGGAAATGGTTAAGGTGGTAATGTGTGCGACGGGGAGTGGCTGTAAATATGGATGAAACTTCGCTGGCTAGGTCACTGCTCACCTCCTAACTGTTCAGTCGGTTCCTAACAGGCCATTGACTGGTACTGGTCCACAGCTCAGGAGTTGGGGACCCCTGTTCTAGATCAAACCTATAGCTACATCTTCATGTGCCATGGGAACCTGAGACTTGGAAGAAATGACTCAGAGCTAATATTATTTATTTGGGGGTGAGGATAGCATCTAAATCTGATAGTTCAGCAATAAAGAGTTTGCCTGCCAATGCAGGAGATACAAGAGATGTGGGCTCCGTCCCTGAGTTGGGAAGATCCTCTGGAGGAAGAAATGAAAACCCACTCCAACATTCTCCCCTGGGAAATCCCATGGAGAAAGGAGCCTGGTGGGCTACAATCCATGGGGTTGCAAAGGGTCAGACACTTAAGACTGACCGACTAAGCACAATCATGAGCATCAAATGATCCTCCTTTCGATTCTGCCTCCCCCCGGACCCCAGGTGCTAATTCTTCAGCTTTTCTGTGATAGCACCATGGACACGCAGCCCACCATCTGCTTCTGGGGTCTCACTTAATCCCGAGCATCTCATCATCCTTATACAACAACACGGACCAGGTGATGGCACCTAGAAATGGTGCAGTCCTCACATACAGCTTGACCAGCGCTCCTCCCTGCCCCAGCACTCAGCTTCTCTTGGCTGACTTATTTGTATAGCCTGCTTGGGAAAAAGGATGCTATGCTGAGCAGGAGGCTAGAAACTAATGTTGATTAGAGCTAGACAGTTCAATGGCCTTTATCTTCCTATTTTCCCACATTTTGTAGGGGTCGCAAATTGTAATCTTATTTTTAAGATCAAGTGAACAAAGCAAATCAGTTATGTTGCCCAAGGTCACACAGCTAGTAAGGAGCAGAGCTTCGAGCCCAGATCTCTTTGATTCAGAAGGCCAGTCATTTTCAACAGAGTCTTGCTGACACGAAGCATCCTGAGGAGTAGCAATGGCCACTATTGGTATTTATTTTGGTGTCTGTCTTGAGTGTGACTTTTGGTGTCAACACCTGGAAGTTTGATTACTTTGGAGCAGTCCATCTAGCTAAAATGGCATGAATGGGACTCTCAGGAATTGTGGAACAAAAAAGGGTTTGAATGATCACATAAGGCTCTACCNAGGGGGGATGGGGAGGAGGGGTGGGCATGTGCCAAGGGGCAGTGACAGGTGACACTTGCTGGAAACATGTGGGGGCAAGCTGAAGAGAACTCAGGGTCCCACCAGCACTCAGATTGATTATGTTGATACTTCCAAAAGGGACTCTGTTCCCATTTTCCAAAGGCTGCCTTGCCTTTGAAAGGGGAGCAGTGAAGTAGTGTGCCCAGCAAAAATCACATCGCCCTGGTCTCTTTAACTCCACCTGGTGGGGCCACAAATCAGTTGGCCTCCAGGGAGCCGCCTCGGGATGGGACATTTATGGCCCTCCTTCAGAAAGCCAGCTCTCTTGGACGGTTTCTGCCTCATAAGCAGACCTGCCCACGTAAAACCTAGACATCGGCGAGGTTGATTTACGCCTTTAATACTGCGAGCTTCATTTAGCCAGTCTGGAAAGCACATTTCGTTGTGGGAAGCTGGAGTTTTTCTTTTCTCCCCGTCCTCACTAGACATTCATTTTGATAGTGGGTTTTGTTCTTGTTTTCCCTGCCCCTTTTCCGACAGGTCTATTCTTCTGTCTCAGCCAGTGTCCATTCTCCTCCCAGCATCAGAGTCTTTTCCAGTGAGTCAACTCTTCACATGAGGTGGCCAAGGTACTGGAGTTTCCGCTTTAGCATCATTCCTTCCAGAGAACACCCAGAGCTAATCTCTTGATAGCCACAAAAGGCCTATAAATTCTAGTGTTTGTACAGTCTTTCCTCATTTGTGCTTCAGGTAATTAAAGTGTGGGCACATGGCCAAAACTTCAGAGACTTCTCCTGAAAGTCCCTAGGCCATCAGATGGAAGGCAGAAAGATTCCATTAGGAGCCCAGGGCACAGACTGCAGGACCCACCTCCTCCCTGACCCTTGGGCCTGCTAAGCGATTCTGGGCTGGCTCCTTCACCAAGTTCACGCCCATGCCCTGTGGAAGCCACCAGAAAACTGAGGCCAAAAGCTGTTGGGTTTTGGTCGTGCTTCTAGAAGTTGAGAGTTGGAGCAAAAGTGGGCCATCACACCTCAGATCTTCCGTCTTCCACTGTCCTCAGGATAAACGCCAAACTTGTGGTACACAAACCTCTTTCCTGAGGACTGGCCTCCGTCTCCTTCGGCGGCAAAGTCCCCTCAGTCCTTCCACAGACCTCCCCCGCCTCCTTGAACATCATCCAGGACTTCGAAGCTGCTTTTCCCTCTGAAAGTGCCCTATTCTCCTCCTCCCACCTCCCCTGAGCAGCCGGGACTCCGCCCCACACTCAGATAGGAGTGCTTTGGTTTCTCTTCTTGCTTCTCTGAATCTCTCCCCTTTGGCTGTTCCGCTCCTGACTTTGCTGCAAGTCCTGCATCTTCCCCTTAAAGTGGCAGGTGCCTGAGTGCCAAGACTGTCAGGCTTATCTCTGAATCTCTGGTGTTTACAGGTGTGCCTGGAATAGGGAAAGAGATTGATCACTGATAGTGAAAGAAAGGACAGGTATCAAGAGAACTGCCTCTCACCACCAGTGGGGAAGAAGAAAAGGCCCCAGCACTGGAGGAGCTGAGAACAGACTGACCAACCCAGCCTTCCCTGGGCGCTCACTGCTCATCACCACTCTCTGCAAAGGGAGAGTTAAGACAGAGGCCAGGGGTCCTTGATTCCTTTGCACCTAACATCAGCCACTGTAAGGAGGCTGGGTCTGTCAGGTGACCCCCTTTCTACCTCTTGGATCATAATAATCTTCAGATAGTTCTGAAGGTTGAGGGACAACCCCTCTCCCCTTCCACCCTCTCCTCCCAGGTCCTCCCCGCTTACTTCCCTGCTCCATACTGCTGACCACCACCTAGGGGCTGTGCACTTTAATTCTAGATCTGTCTCCTCTTTACTGCAGTTCAGCTGCTTGAAGGCAGCAGTTTGTCATGTTGTCTACTGCCTTATCCTCATATAAGAGAGCAACCTGGTAAGTGATGGCGAGTGAATGAGTGAAGGCAGGTGGTTCTCAGAGTGGATATCATCACCATCACGGTCACTCATCCCTTCCAGCAGCAGGGATCAGGTTTTGGAAGGCAATATTTCCATGGACCCATGGGGGAAATGGTTAAGGTGGTAATGTGTGCGACGGGGAGTGGCTGTAAATATGGATGAAACTTCGCTGGCTAGGTCACTGCTCACCTCCTAACTGTTCAGTCGGTTCCTAACAGGCCATTGACTGGTACTGGTCCACAGCTCAGGAGTTGGGGACCCCTGTTCTAGATCAAACCTATAGCTACATCTTCATGTGCCATGGGAACCTGAGACTTGGAAGAAATGACTCAGAGCTAATATTATTTATTTGGGGGTGAGGATAGCATCTAAATCTGATAGTTCAGCAATAAAGAGTTTGCCTGCCAATGCAGGAGATACAAGAGATGTGGGCTCCGTCCCTGAGTTGGGAAGATCCTCTGGAGGAAGAAATGAAAACCCACTCCAACATTCTCCCCTGGGAAATCCCATGGAGAAAGGAGCCTGGTGGGCTACAATCCATGGGGTTGCAAAGGGTCAGACACTTAAGACTGACCGACTAAGCACAATCATGAGCATCAAATGATCCTCCTTTCGATTCTGCCTCCCCCCGGACCCCAGGTGCTAATTCTTCAGCTTTTCTGTGATAGCACCATGGACACGCAGCCCACCATCTGCTTCTGGGGTCTCACTTAATCCCGAGCATCTCATCATCCTTATACAACAACACGGACCAGGTGATGGCACCTAGAAATGGTGCAGTCCTCACATACAGCTTGACCAGCGCTCCTCCCTGCCCCAGCACTCAGCTTCTCTTGGCTGACTTATTTGTATAGCCTGCTTGGGAAAAAGGATGCTATGCTGAGCAGGAGGCTAGAAACTAATGTTGATTAGAGCTAGACAGTTCAATGGCCTTTATCTTCCTATTTTCCCACATTTTGTAGGGGTCGCAAATTGTAATCTTATTTTTAAGATCAAGTGAACAAAGCAAATCAGTTATGTTGCCCAAGGTCACACAGCTAGTAAGGAGCAGAGCTTCGAGCCCAGATCTCTTTGATTCAGAAGGCCAGTCATTTTCAACAGAGTCTTGCTGACACGAAGCATCCTGAGGAGTAGCAATGGCCACTATTGGTATTTATTTTGGTGTCTGTCTTGAGTGTGACTTTTGGTGTCAACACCTGGAAGTTTGATTACTTTGGAGCAGTCCATCTAGCTAAAATGGCATGAATGGGACTCTCAGGAATTGTGGAACAAAAAAGGGTTTGAATGATCACATAAGGCTCTACCTACCCATTGCGTAGATGAAGAAACTGAGGTTGAGAAGAAAACGGATGCATTTATTCTCACAAATGATGCATTGAAAGGCACTTAGATTAATCTTCAATTTTCTACCTTGTGTGAGGATCCCATCAGGTCTGATTTTTATGGCCTCAGCACAGCAAAGAGATATCAGTTGCCAGTTCCTCCCTGTGCCCCCTCTCCAAGTCAGGTGGAGGATGCACTGAAAGGGCTGTATCCTGCACTGAGAGGGATACCCAGAATGTCAGAGGTGAGCCAATCACAGAGGAAACCAGGNACATAGCAGAACAGTGTGCATGGTAGCTCGGGAGCTTTATGTCCACATGTTCCTTGGGGGCCAATGCGTTTCTTTCCCAGGATTATCATAAGTTAACACATCAAACCACGCTTTTCGAGTTTTTTTTCGATTTCTCACTTTCAAGTTGGTATGTCTAAGTTTTGTTTTCTTCTCCTGTTTCATTTCTTCCCTTCTTACGGGCTCTTGGTTTTTTTCATAAGATCTCGTGTTTGCTGCCCCCACTTCCTACGCAAACGCAATCCTCAGCTCCTCTATCCCAGTCTCTTCTATCCATCCAGGCGAAGTCACCAAATCCACTGGTGTCCATGAAAGCTGGTGGAGGTGGGTAGGGAGGAAACTCTATTGTCTGTTCTTCATCAAGAGGACATTGCATCTTACTAAGACTGGGGCTTGTTTAAGGTGACAAGCCCAGGTCTAAGCCCAGAGGTCTGCACCCCGAGTCCTCATTCGGTCATTTTGGGAATCCAACATGGTTAGATTCCAGAACCTCCAGGGAGAGCCACCAGGGCTCTTACAGGGATATGAGGGAAGTGTGTCATCCCAGAGAGTGAGCGAGTAGTTACTGGACCAGGGCAACGATACCTTAGAGTTTGGAAATTGTCCCAGTAAACGACCCAAGCCGGTAACAGTTGGGGAGCACAGTTCTGAGAATGAAATGACAGAGCAAAAGGCACCCACCTTTTCCTTCATCCCCTCATCTTTGCAGGGCCCTGATGTGGATGGAGACGAAGTCCAGAAGTGTGGTCTTGCTGGGAAGGAGGTGATCAGGGATGGCATGTCTGTGCACCACAGCTGCTCTTCCACGAAGAGGCTCTGATGGCGTTGCGGGGATGTGAGGATGGAGAGAGCCATGGCAATGGCTCCCCTCTGCCTTCCTCCTCCTCTGCTCCACCCCAGCATGTGACCCAGAAGAAAACAGAGGCAAGTGGGAGGCCCTAGGGGAGATCCTCTTGCCTGCGTTTCATGCTGTGTGTGTTCTTCTCCCTGTGATTTCCTTCTCTCTTTACCTCCATCTCTTAAAAGACAGAACGGGCCTCTTCTCTGGCAAGCACCCTCTCCGTCACCCATCCTACCAGCCCAACCACAGTGACAAACGACACTCACCGGAGCTCCTGCTCAGGACTTCTGGTGCCTCATGAGAACAGGGAGGGGAGACCCAGTCAGGCTCTCTCCTTGAGCAACAAAATACAAAGAAACTGTGCTGCTGTGCTAAGTCCCTTTAGACATGTCCAACTCTTTGCAACCCCAGGGATGGTAGCCCACCTGGTTCCTCTGACCACAGGATTATTGAGGCAAAGAATACTGGAGTGGGTTGCCACATCCTCCTCCAGGGGATCTTCCCAACCCAGAGATCAAACCCACATCTCTTGTCTCCTGCACTGGCAGATGGTTTTTTGTTTTTTTTTTTGTTTGTTTGTTTTTTTACCACTTGCACCACCTGGGAAGCACAAAGAAACTAGATGAAACTAAAAATAACTGTGTGCAGTTGGGGCAAACTCTGGACCGAAAGGTACAAAAAGACCAAAAAATTCACCTGACACTTTTACAGAACGGGGAGCAAAAGCAGGGTACTGTGCATGCCGCCTGCACTCAGCCCCACAAAGAGGTGGGCAAACCACCTATGCCACCCCTCTGGCCCAACTCCTACTTCCTCCCATATACGGAGCCAGTTCACCTGTGTCTAGGGGAGTGAGCAAGGGAGCCTGTTAACTTGTTTTCGCTCCCTCCACAAGCCCTGTGTGCTTAGCTGCTCAGTCGTGTCAGACTCTTTCTAACCCCATGGACTGTAACCTGCCAGGCTCCTCTGTCCCTAGGGTTCTCCAGGCAAGAATACTGGAGGGGTTTGCCATGCCCTCCTCCAGGCCATCTTCCCAACCCAGGGATCAAACCCAAGTCTCCCACACTGCAGGCAGATTCTTTACCACCTGAGCTACCAGGAAAGCGAGGGACACCAGTAAAGCCTTGCCTGAAGTTCTTGTCTGGCCTCTAGTCAATTTCTATTGACTGTAGAAGATCGAGAAATCTGGTCAGTATCAGAAGGATCTTCATCAGCCCTCCCTCTGCTTCTCCTTGGAGAAGGGAGGTTGGAAATCACATATGTGTGACTGGGTGCAGCAGGGGGGTTGTGGTTGCTCAGAAAATGGATGACTAAGAGGAAGTGAGGGAGAGGAGAAAGGAAACAGGAAAAGGGAATAAATGGGGGAAAGAACAGGTGGGAAGAGGCACACAGGGGAATGGATAAGAAGGGCAGAAATAGGAGAGGAGAAAGAGACCTTGGAGAGAAAAGAGGGCGTTTGTCCCCTATTTATATAGTGTGTTACATGGAATGGGAGGAGCAGGGAGTTGGACTCATCATAGCACAATCTCCAGGAAAAAAAAAAAAAAAGAGGGACAATTTCCCTTTTGCATCTGGCTCTTAGGAAAGGGACAGAGCCTGGGAGAGAAAAATATCTTTATTTTTCCTTAACTCCCAGCTGATTGAGCTTAATTTCCTTGCTTCTATTCTCCAAAATATGTGCAACTATTTTGCTGTCAGTCAAATGGGATATATTTAATTAAAAACAGCTTTGTAGGTAAACATCAAGAGGGGTGGGGGGAAGATAACTGTCTGCATGCGTGGAGCTGGGGGATAGGTTCTGAAGCTACCATGACTTTCTTGGGTAGAAAGGTCGCTTTTGTTTCCCTGAGGAAAAAATGCCCCCTCTTCTCTGCACTGTTTCCTTTGGCATGAAAGAGAGAGAGCTTTATCTGGATGGAGGCTCGGCAGGGAGTTGCCTTCTATTTGCTTTGCATGCTGCGCACCATGAATTGATACCCGGGCTGTTAATTCCAGGGAGGGTGGGGCATGCGCTGGAGGACCCAGCATTGTGAGCATCTGCAAAAAACACACTTTGTTCAGAAATGATCTTTTCCCTCTGAACAATGGTAAGATGTTACCCTCGGAATCTTCTCCTGTCAGTGACGATGGTGGCAGAGAGTGAGCATAATCTCCCATATCTCCAATGAGGTAGTTATTTATACAATTCTGTGCTGGAGTCAAAGTCTTTTTTATTTTTATTATTATTTTTTT
>SJYX01020063.1:259794-293470 GCA_006410675.1 Oreotragus oreotragus
TGTCTATCAGATCTAGGCCCTTAAATCTATTTCTCACTTCCACTGTATAATCATAAGGGATTTGATTTAGGTCATACCTGAATGGTCTAGCGGTTTTCCCTACTTTCTTCAATTTAAGCCTGAATTTGGAAATAAGGAGTTCATGATCTGAGCCACAGTCAGCTCCTGGTCTTGTTTTTGTTGACTGTATAGAGCTTCTCCATCTTTGGCTGCAAAGAATATAATCAATCTGATTTCTGTGTTGACCATCTGGTGATGTCCATGTGTAGAGTCTTCTCTTGTGTTGTTGGAAGAGGGTGTTTGCTATGATCAGTGTATTTTCTTGGCAAAATTCTATTAGCCTTTACCCTGCTTCATTCTGTAATCCAAGACCAAATTTGCCTGTTACCACAGCTGTTTCTTGACTTCCTACTTTTGCAATCCAGTCTCCTAAAATGAAAAGGACATCTTTTGGGGGGTGTTAGTTCTAAAAGGGTCTTGTAGGTCTTCATAGAACCATTCAACTTCAGCTTCTTCAGCATTACTTGGTTGGGGCATAGACTTGAATTATTATGATATTGAATGGTTTGCCTTGGAGGCGAACAGAGATCATTCTGTCGTTTTTGAGATTGCATCCAAATACTGCATTTCAGACTCTTTTGTTGACCATGATGGCTACTCCATTTCTGGGAAGTAAACATAGTGTTAAACACGTATATTGGAATTCTGGAAACACATATATCTAGGAACCCATCACCCCTAGAATTTTTTCATGGGACTCACTGTTGGCTGGAACAAAGGGGTTGAAATGAACCTCTTCCTATAGGTGCCATACAGGCTCAGTTGCCTCTTGGAGAATAGATGGTAAGAGCCACATTCAAGCCAGAAGTCAAGAGATCTGCAAGGCTAAAAGCCTTCTTCACCTTCAGTCTATGGTAATAAACACTGATTGAAGGGTGAAGTACATAAGCATGTGCCTAAGACAGAACTGAAACCCGATACAAAGAATAGGAAGGGAGGAAAGAAATGAAACTTTAAGTCAAGGGGGACACATCAACTCTGGCCATACTGCTGACTTATTGGGGATTTTCAGGTTGACATAGAAGAGTGAGAAGAGGAAGAAGCAGCCTGCTTAGGAAGACAAGGCATTTCAAGTGAAATCCAGGTTTCCCAGCATGCACTTCACTACTCTTATCCTCATTCTCCTGAAAAAAATAAAAAATAAAAAAGATGTAACATGTTTCCCACTTGAGATGTGGTAAGTTAGGTCTGAGCAGTGGAAAGTGGTTCATTTTTAATATTACATATGTTTCACTCCACCTTCATTTGAAAAGAAATTTCATTCAATCAACTGAGTTCTGTAACCAGAATCCCAAATTATTAACATAGCATGAGCAGTCAAGCTTCAGGAGATCTAAAGTTTAGGCTGAAAATATACATTTACAATCAGAAATACAATTGTTCCAGACACTGTCCTTAAAAGTTGACCTGTCTGGAGCCAAGTCACAGTAAAAAGTTCTCTTGAGAGCTTGGAATCAGAGCAAAGGAAGTTAGAGTGATGACACACGGCAGTGGCAGCTGGTGACATCCGATTCACCGTCTCCCAATAGGGTCAATCTGACAAACATGTCAGGAATACAGAAAGCTTCCTGACTTCAGCCCCTGGCATCTATGTCAAATTAGGATGGCCCTACCTTTGGAATGGGAGCTCTGCTCCACTGGGCTTCCCTGGTGGCTCAAATATAAAGAATCCATCTGCAAAGCAGGAGTTACAGGAGATGTGGATTTGATTCCTGAGTTGTGAAGATCTCAGGAACTCCCAACTGAGCTACAAGGGAAGCCCTAAGTTTATTTCCAATCAATAAACTTCTTTAGATTTGTTTAAGCTTCCTATAGACCATCATTAAACTATCATCATTAGGAACTTCTCTTTGAGCTTGAGCCTGCAGCTGTCTTTCCCACTAGTGGTCCAGGTACTAGCTCAGTCTGAAAAACAGAGAAACTCTATGTCTTATTCCATGTGACAGCTCTTCAAAAATTTGAGAAATTCTATTATCAAGGTTGCCATATACCATTGTACAAGTTGTGAACCTAACAAGGGAATATGGCTGTGAAGAGAAATGTGGACGAGAAGCCTGGTGCAAGGCTGCACCTCTTTGTAGAGAGGTACTTTTCTCTCCTTTGCCAAGGCTCCATATGAATTGGCAATGGGCATGATTTTATGGTACTCTCATCTCAATATTTTGGGGCCCAAAAACTATTTCTTAAAGCTTGCAACATTATGAAATCTGTACACTATCACCCTGTTAAAATACATTCAAACTTATCAATGTCTTATCTAAAAGTGACATCCAAAATTGGCTAAAATTCACCAAAAACAATGAGATGACTACATCCCCTCGATCCATACATTACTATTCACATGGCTAAGAGTTACACTAGTTATTTCTAGCAGCCTCATCACACTGTTGCTTCATGCTGAGCTTAAAATCCAAAAAGAACCTCAGGTTGTTTTTCTCTTGCGAAGTGCTGGTCACATCAGATCTTCAAAATCCAGTGCAAAGTATGAATGATAAATTAATTTCTCTTAAAACTCAGCATGTTGAATTTTGTCATCAATGTTGCTTACTGAGGTCTTTATGAGCAGTGTGATTCTCTCTCTCCAGCTTTTGTGTCATTCATCAGATTGATAACCTGCTTTTTACAGTTTTATAGAAAGAAAGAAAGGGAGCGAGAAAGAAAAGCAACAAATATTTTGGTGTACTGTATTCCAGGGGCTTCCCAGGTGGCTCAGTGGTAAAGAGTCCATGTGCCAAGCAGGAGATGTGGGTTCAATCCCTTGGTTGGAGAGATCGCCTGGAGAAGGAAATGGCAACCCAGTCCAGGATTCTTGCCTGGGAAATCCCATGGACAGGGGAAGTTTTATAGAAAGAAAGAAAGGGAGCGAGAAAGAAAAGCAACAAATATTTTGGTGTACTGTATTCCAGGGGCTTCCCAGGTGGCTCAGTGGTAAAGAGTCCATGTGCCAAGCAGGAGATGTGGGTTCAATCCCTTGGTTGGAGAGATCGCCTGGAGAAGGAAATGGCAACCCAGTCCAGGATTCTTACCTGGGAAATCCCACGGACAGGGGAGTCTGGTGGATTCAAGCATGTGGGGTTGCAAGAGAGTCAGATATAAATAAACAACAACTGTATTCCAGGCGCTACACTCTTACCAGGTCATTTTCCTTAATCTTTACAACAATCCACGCAGATATGCAGTTATCTTACTTCTATGTTCAAAGCTAACTAACTTGCCCAAGGTTATACAGCTAATAAGTTGCAAAGAGAAGATTCAAACCCAACCTCGTTTCATTTAAGCCAAGTTCTTCCAGCAACTTGGCAATGTCCCTTAAGTATCAGAAAGCCCCATAACATATGGGGCCCCTGAAGTCATTCTGTAGAATGGCTAACTGGTAGAGCCAAGAGGACAGCTCTCGGGCATAAACTTAGAATCTTTGGTCAAGGAACGACTACTGGAATTTGGAAAACTGCAGGTCTCCTATTGGGAGACCCAGGTTAGATTCCCATAACAGATTTGTTCAAAGAATTGATGATCTCGCAAACTTCACAGCATATACCCTAGAGTCTGTCAATACCAGTATATTCTCCTTATGCTTATTTTGAGCTCAACTCAAATTTTCTTTTCTCTCTAATTGGTTCGGTTGAACTTACACTAATATTTATCTGTGTTCCCCCTCTGAGAGACTCAGTCAGAAAAAAAAAAAAAAGACAAATTGGGATTCATTTGCCTTATACCACTGCTTTCTGAGACATTCAGAATAAAACAGAATATTTGAGTTGGAATCCCAAAGATGACTTAGTTCAATTCTATTATTTTAGTTAACCTGAGAGGTTATGCAACTCCCTTGACTGCACCGTAGGTTAACAAGAGAGTCTTGTTACTTAATTTTAACCCCAAAACAATATTCCGTCACTCTACAATGCCTCTGTTTTTATTTCAGAATGATGAAGTGAACTTTCTAGACTGGTTTAATTTCTGAAGTTTCCTGGAAAATGGTTACTGCTTTTCCATAAGTAGGCTTCCCTAGTGGCTCAGATGGTAAAGAATCTGCCTGCAATGCAATTGACCTGGGTTCAATCCCTGGGTCAGGAAGATTCCCTGGAGAAGGGAATGGCTACCAACTCCAGCATTCTTGCTTGGAGAATTCCATGGACAGTGAAGCCTGGCATGCTACAGTCCATGGGGGTGCAAAGAGTCATAAACGATTGAGCAACTAATACACGCATAAATATTTTGGCTTCTTGGTAACTGAGTGGTACTCTAATGCAGGAGACAATTAGGAGACGCAGGTTCAATCCCTAGTTTGGAAAGATCCTTTGTTGCCTTCAGTGTCATACTAGAAGGTTCTGAGGTGCCTAGCCCCACGCTCGCCCTCCTCTGTGGTCCTCAGTTACTTTTTCTCACCTGGTCCTTGTGCAGTACTCCATATATGACAGCAATCAATAATCCCTTATTAATTAAATGGCACTTTATAAAAGTACTCCTCCAGGGGCTCTGAGAAAGCCACCTTTGGCTAGCTATAAAGTTTTAGGTAATCATTTAAGAAAAAAAATTGTTATTCATCATCTTTATGGCATATCACGGCCGCCACATTCTCCCCAGGAGTTCAATCCATCAAACTCTTCAATGCAAGGACGGCTAACAAGGTCCCTGTCACTTCAGGTGAAATATACAAGTATCACCAGAGGCTCCTGACTCTCACAAAGGTGTAGCCATCTTCCCATCCCAGCAGGCTCCCTCCAGGGAGCCAGCAAGATGGCCTGGCCTGGCTTTCCATCTCCATTTGCACAATAGGGGTGGGTAAGAGGAAATCCTCTCATGAGAATGGTTTCCTGTGGGCAAGACATGTGACGTTTTAAGCTCAACCCTTTCATGTCTGAGATATTCATGAGAAAATGGTTTGGTTATGGTAATTGGCCTTTGTGAGACTTTCAGCTGTCTGGTCCACATTCTGCACTTACTATTATTACTGCTGCTGCTGCTGGCTATATAATATTTTTTTTAGTATTTACTTACTTATTTACTTGCCAGCAGTGGGTCTTAGTTGCAGCACACGGGATCTTCAATCTTGGAGGCTGCATGTGGATCTTTAGTTGGGGCATGCAAGTTCTTAGTTGTGGGATGTGAGATCTAGTTCCCTGACCAGGGATCAAACCTGGGGCCCCCTGTATTGGAAGCATGGAGTCTTAGCTACTGGACCACCAGAAAAGTTCCCTATAATAGTTTGCAAAATGATTTCAATTGTCTCATTTGGTCCTCACCTCAGTCTTGTAAGACAGGAACATGATGATTATCATTCCCATTTTTCAGAGTAAGAAACTGAAGCACATCCATAGTCACTTAGAAGGCATTCCTTACAGCATTTGAGCTCAGATCTGGCTTTAGATTCAACAATACATCACCATGCCTTCCCTCCTCACCAACTTGTTTCTCTTCTAGATGTAGTAAAGATGTTTCCATAAAGAAGGCTAAGCACCGAAGAATCAATGCCTTCGAACTGTGGTGTTGGAGAAGACTCTTGAGAGTCCCTTGAACTGCAAGGAGATCAAACCAGTCAATCCTGAAGGACATTAACCCTGAATATTAATTGGAAGGACTGATCCTGAAGCTGAAGCTCCAATACTTTGGCCACTTGATGCAAATGGCTGGAGAAGACCCTGATGTTGGGAAAGACTGAGGACAGGAGAAGAAGGGGGCAACAGAGGATGAGATGATTGGATGGCATCCCTGACTCAGTGGACATGAGTTTGAGCAAGCTCCAGGAGATAGTGAAGGACAAGGGAGGCCGGCATGCTGCAGTTCATGGGATTGCAGAGTCAGACACGGCCAAGGGACTGAACAAGAACAATAGCTTTTTCTGTTTGCCTGTGTTGGGAAAACCTTCCCTCGAATGCAATGCTCAGGAATGAGACAAGATGCTCTGAGTCAGCTCTGAGTGGCCAGGGGCCTCCGTGTGGTTCTCACTCTCAGGGAGAAAATTCAGATCATGTAGTAGCTGGTCCACTGCTCTGAATGCCTGGGCTACTGTGGACAGACCCGAGCCTTTCTCTGACCTCTAGGGCTCAGGCAAGGGCGACTCAGATAATTGTCTCAGGGTTGCCTATTTCTCCAGGTTTTGAGAAAGGAGACTGGAGTAGATATGAACAGAATCCCTAACACAGCTACAAATCATGTGTGTTCACACACGTGTGTGTGTGTGCTAACTCAGTAGGAACATATCCAGATTGAATTTATATTCCTTGTATGCATTGCATTAAGTGCTTTCAAAATGGTTATTTTATTTAATTCTAGTTCTTTGCAGTGGATATTATTCTCTGTGGTTTTCAGACAAAGAACTGAAACTCAGAGAGACCAAGTGACGTGACCCTTGGCGACAGGCCTCCCTGCCCCCTCTCCAGTGTAGCTGATGAAAAGCTGTTTCTATAAAGCCCACGTGATTATGGCTCACTCTACTTCATCCTTTATGTTTGTTTTCTTCGCTGGCCATGGCCGCATGCGTGTGTGTGTTCAGTTCTTCAGTCGTGTTGGACTCTTTGCAACCCCATGGACTGTAGCCAACCAGGCTATGAGCTCTAGACTAATTCTTCTCTCATCACTATCCATTCTTGCCCTGGCCAACAGTCTGTGGACCTGAGAGGCAGAATAAAGGTCCAGGGCTGGGAGGAAGCCTGCTCTCCACCTCGAGTGGGAGTTCTGTTTTCCTTGCATGGGTTGGGTGGTAGATCCCAGGAGATGTGAGTGGAAGGCTCCCGACAGAGGGCCAGTGGTTCTCCACTCTTCTGCTGCTGTTCCCTGACATACTGAGCCTCTCCAACTGATTTACCTGCCACCCTGGGGCTGAAAGCTGGTGTTAAAATTCCCTGCAATGGAAATGATCCGTGCAGGCAGAAGGGGCAATACATTAAGTCATAGGAACAGGTGTTTGTTCAGAATGATGGTGAGTGAGTCTGACAGGTGCCTCTGCACAGCCTCAGGGTCATGTGAGCAGAGAGAGAGAAAAGGATGGGAGAAAGGAGAAAGAAAAACCAAAGAAAGAGAGCAAAAGGACTCTAGTGAGATTAGTAAAAAAGCAAATGAGAAAGGAAAAAGGGAGGGAAGAGAAAGTCTATGATGGAACACGCGATTTTTTTCCACTACCCTCTGTGGACTTTCCCTGTGCCCCAGCACCCCTGCCTCCCCATTCCTGGAGATGGCCCACTGGTGTCACTATCAGCAAATCCCAAGAGTCAGGCCAATGCCCGTGCCCTCAGTCTTTTGAGAAATCTTGAAGGATTATAAAACTCCTTCCCTCACAGTCCTGTTGAGATGAGTGAGACTCCCAAGAGAATATTTGATAAATGATAGCTATATGGTAGATATACAATAAATAGATGTGTTAGTCACTAAGTCAGGTGCGACTCTTTGCAACCCTATGGTCTGTCGCCTGCCAGGCTCCTCTGTCCATAGGATTCTCCAGGCAAGAATACTGGAGTGGGTTGCCATTCCCTTCTCCATGGGATCTTCCTGATCCAAGGATTGAACCTGGGTCTCCTGCATTGCAGATGGATTCTTTACTGTCTGGGCCACCAGGGAAGCCCAGATAAATAGATAGTTAGATATAAATGATGGCTATATAGATATGGATGACATTNTGCCAGGCTCCTCTGTCCATAGGATTCTCCAGGCAAGAATACTGGAGTGGGTTGCCATTCCCTTCTCCATGGGATCTTCCTGATCCAAGGATTGAACCTGGGTCTCCTGCATTGCAGATGGATTCTTTACTGTCTGGGCCACCAGGGAAGCCCAGATAAATAGATAGTTAGATATAAATGATGGCTATATAGATATGGATGACATTCTCATGTACTCCTCAGGTCAGCACTAGGATTTTGCCAGCTCAGGGAGGCTTACGTGGATCCCCCCTAGCTGAAATAGGGCCTGGCTCATAGCATGTACTCAGATGTTTGTTGAGTAAAAGTGAGGTACATGTTCTCATGAAGCCCACTGAATGAGGCTTGGGCTGGGGGAATAATCAGTGTAAGAAGAGGGACTGAATCTCATGTCTGTCCAGCCACCTTCAGCCTCATTTCCTTGCCTCCTACTGTCCAATGGCAACCAGCTCTGACAGTGACAGATTTGCACTTTCCTACCAGCTCAGGACTCCACACAAGGTCTGCTCAGCAGGGCCTGTCCTTCTTTACAAGGAGGCAGAGGAGAGAGATGCCGCAGCTGGGACCAGCTCAGATGTGAAGCAAGAGATGGAGGATAGGAAAGAACTTCAAAATTTTGCTGGGGGACCCTCCCTGCTTTGAAGGTTGATGCCCTGAGCTGAGGCCAGGCAGGCCAGGGGATGGCATCTAATATGCTTGTTGGATTCAGAAGCAGCCCAGGTAACTGTCAGTATTCAAGTGAGGTGGGCCAGCTGGTGACACTGAAAATCAGGCTGATGGAAGCTTCCCAGGAGGCATTTGTGGAAAGAACTCGCTTGCCAATGTAGGAGATGTAAGAGATCCGAGTTTCGTCCTTGGTTTAGGAAGATCCGCTGGAGGAAGAAATGACAATCCATTCTAGTGTTCTAGCCTGGAGAATTCCACAGACAGAGGAGACTGGTGGGCTACAATCCACGAGGTCGCAAAGATTTGGACACAACTGAAGTGACTCAGCATGCACGCAGGCACGGAGGCATGTAATTTGAGTAAAGGTGTTATTTCAGAGCAGGATGTAAGGCACAAAAATGGACCCAGGCACGGTGACCAGACCCAGACAAACCAACTGGGGTCCACAGAAGATCAGCCAGTCCCAGCAAGGAGCTGCCATGCTGGGCAGAGACCCAAGGCAGCAGCTGGGTGGTAGGGGAGAGCCACGGACTGGCTCCCAGTGGGTGCCCAGAACACACCCCGCGATTCCCAGAGTGGGAAAGTAACAACCAGATTCACCACAGACCCCTCACTCACAGCAATGTCTGCTGGGAAGGCTTGGAAAGGAAGAGGTTGGCAGGAGAAAGCATCAGAGAATTAAATCTGAGTCAAAAGGAGTAAGAGAATCCTTCCCTTTCATCTAGTGGGGCAGTTCTTGAAACCTCTTCATCTCCTCCCTCCCTCTAGTCAGGCCAGTTAAGAACCCCCACCATACATTATTTCCCCCTTGCTCCATGCTAAAAGCTGAGATCATCCATCCCCACTTCCTTCCATTTTCCAAAATCAAAGATGGCAGTCAACCAGCAGCTGTATGTTAAACCCCCTTCTTTTAAGACCCAGTTGGGTCCCAGCATCGGGCTGTGCAATCCTAACCCCTCAGCCCTGACGTGGCACCTTTGAGCGGGTCCATCTGGGCTGCTGGTGGTGATGAGCCTTCCTGATGGTTCATACTCCAATGAGAATGGTGTTCTTGGCTCTTTGCAGAAAAGAGGCCTGGGTGACACAGAGCTATAGAGTCTCTGAGGCCAGCTTTGAAAAATTAAAAAAAAAAAAAAAAAAGAAGAAGCTCAAACATCCCTATTAGTGTTTCTCTCTCATTTTCCCATTAAATCAGAGAGAGAAACCAGTGTACCATATCAATTCATACTTTTAAAACTGGGTTCAGCAGCTAAAGGCAGATGAGTGTTGGCAACTGGCTACCCCAAAGGAGCTGTTGAGGGGACCATTTCCCAGGAAAGCCATCCCCTGTTTCCTGTTCTCTGGGGCAGGTGTCTCCAGCCTGGCCCTGAGCTTCCCAGCCCCCTGTCCCCATGGGTATGGCCTCTGGCCAGCAGGAGGTGGCCTGGCACCACCCAACAGTGGGGTCTCCCTGGCCCTGTGGCTGGGCTGATCAAACAGCACGAGAAGATCCAGGGCCGCAGTGGGCTATTAGCTCCTCTGAAGAGAACTCCTTTAATCGCATAAACTAACCACACTGTTTATTGGGCAAACTTGGACCGAATCAGCTGCACAGAAGGGAGTTCATAACAAGGGCTGTTAATATTTATGGCTGACATAGTGGGTTCCTCGAGACACTATAGTGAGCCCATTGCAGCCTGAGTAGCTGCAACCTTCCAGCAGAGGCAAAGAGGAGGAGAAGGAAGCAGAGGAGAGACTGGATGGTGCCTGCCTTCCTGATCTGCACGGCAGGGTTCCTTCCAGTGGTGGAAGTGTCTGCTGAACACCTGCTGCGTATGGGACATTGAGCCACGTGCTAGGGTATGGAGGTGGAGAAGGAAAACTCTTCGAGAACACAGTTCCTGTCCCCGATGCTCAGTGAAGTCAAACAAACTGAAACATCAGAATTTGGAGCAGAAAAATGTTTACTGCAGGGCCATGCAAGGAGAAGGGTGGCTCGTGCCTCAAATCCTCAAACTCCTCAAAGGGTTTCAGCAGAGTGCTTTTAAAGGCAAGGTGAGGAAGGGGTATAGTTATTTGTTGCAAACTACTTGCTGTCAGAATCCTCTGTTCTTGTAGCTGTTCATGTATGTCAGGTCAACTGTAAATCTCAATGAAACAAATGTTATTCTCTGATCTGCAACTTTTTCTCTATATATAAATGGACTCATTAAAGGTCAGAGCCTTGAGAATAAGCTATTCTCTGTATTTAAGACTATAGGCAGTGTTCTTTTGCAACAGGTGCAGAGACAGACTGCCTAAGCACAAGCAGTCAGTTCAGTTCAGCTCAGCTCAGTTGCTCAGTTGTGTACGACTCTGCAACCCCATGAATCACAGCACATCAGGCCTCCCTGTCCATCACCAGCTCCCGGAGTTCACTCAGACTCGTGTCCATTGAGTCGGTGCTGCCATCCAGCCATCTCATCCCCTGTCGTCCCCTTCTCCTCCTGCCCCCAATCCCTCCCAGCATCAGGGTCTTTTCCAATGAGTCAACTCTTCGCACGAGGTGGCCAAACTATTGGTTTCATCTTCAGCACAAGCAATAGAACAGATCTAATAAGGAGTCAGATTTGTTCTTCCCTATTACAAAACTACCAAGGATCCAAGCAAATGAGTTCTAGGACAGGGGTGTTCCAGCTTTGGGCTCAATAGGCCCCTTTCTCTGGACCAGGGAGAATGCAGCAGAGCAGAAGTATATGGTTTCCAGCTGAAAAGTCTCAGTTTGGGGAAAACTGATGTGATTCTTCTTTAAAAAAAGTAGTGGGTGCTCATCATCCCCAGGACCTCAATTTCTTTCCTGAGAGGACGCTTCATATTCTGAGCCCTTCTCCTGCAATCTTTTGAACTGGCAACTCCATATTGAAACCCTTAAAGTTCATTAGACTGAGCTGGTGTTGAGGAGGTAGTATGGGGCAATGAGGAGACCTTGAGAGAATGCAGGGGTCTTCCAATCTCTTCAGAAGACCCATATAGGATGATGGGATTCTTTGTCAGTGGCTGACTGACAGCCACCCGGGGAAGGACTCTCTAGCACTGAAACCTGGTGCCCTACTGGACCCAGGACACTTAAGGTCTAACTGGTCCAAAAGGAATAGTCCACCCTGGCTCTAGGCCTGCCCTGCCAGTTCCACTGACTGTGATGTTAGGCAGAGCTCTTCTCTGGGCCTGCTTCCATGTTTGTACAAGGAGGAATTTTGGCCAGACAAGAAGGTCTAACTTGGGCTAATGGAGCCTGACTGATTATAATGCCAGACATAGGACGTGTGTATGTATGGGGCAAAAGCACCAAGGGAAGGTGCAGTCCATGGCCCCAGGCTGGGCTTCTGGGGCTCCAGGAACCACCAGAGTAAAGGCAATAGTATATGGATATATGTCTATTTCTTGGCAAAGAGGGTTCCATCAGATTCTTCAAGAGCTCGTGACCAGTAAAGAACAGTGGAGGTGGTTTACTTGAGAGGTTGTGTCCAACTCTTTGCGACCCCATGGACTACCTTTGTGACCCCATGGACTACAGCCACCAAGCTCCTCTGCCTCCTCTCTCCAGGCAACAATACTGGAGTGGATTGCCATTTCCTTCTCCAAGAACCACAGTGTTTAGATCTAATTAAGGTTCTTTCAGTTTCTAAGTTTCTTGAGTTCTAAAACTTCTTTGATTCCATCAGATTCTCTCCCTGAGTATAAGCTCTAGATGGGACTTCTCTGAGGTCTCTTGAGTGCAAAGTGGGGACACATTCTGGGATGGAGTTAAAGGGACTCACCCCACACATGATGGGTTTACATGGTATAGAATTGTAGGCATGGCTTTTGGAGCTGCACAGGGTTGAGTTTGAATTTCAGCTTTCTTATTACAGTGATATATCTGTGAGGCTCAGTTTCTTTATCTGTAAAATTGGCATGAAAAGGGGTGACTCCAAGCCTGTAAAAATAGTCAAAGATGTAATGGGTCGTTTATGGATAGTACACTAAGATCTTTGATAAAATAACATTAACAGTATGTTTAGACTTTACAGCCACTCTGGAGTAGCATCTACATCAGAGAGTTGTCTTGAAGATTGTGTGTAATGATAAATATAAATTGCCTGGCATGGTGCAAGTGCCAATAAATATTACCAATCGTGATAATTACCATGTTTATGTCTGTGCCATGGTTTGCATCCTGGGCAAAGATTTTGCTCCTGTCCTCAGATGATATCTCTGACTATAGGCACCTCCCCAAGTTTCGTGATGCTCTGTGTCAGGAGGAGTCCTTACATTTGAGACCTTGATGGGAGCAGATAGACCTGAAGAAGATGGACCAGGACTCAGGCACCCAGCCAACCAACTAGAGGCCCAGAGGGGGGCCCTGCAGGGACATCAGACACGTGGTTCAGAGGGTGCAGGGGCAGGCAGGGTCTAGGATCCTGCAGCAGTTGAGAGAGCAGTACAAGTGAATGCACCCTGCAGTTGATCCTGGAGTGCTGACTGTGGCCAAAGGGAGATGAATGGGAGAACAGCAGGTGAACTCCGCTCCTGATTGCCACATGTTCCCAGATGCTGTGATTATTTCTCTTCAGGGAAGGGGCTGCAGAAGAAAATGCAATGCAAGTCAATGTGGGTGACTGAGCATTCTCCAAGAACAGAGAGGGTCTGATTCTGCCTGCAAATCTATATTCTCAAAAGCCTCTCCCCATCCACTCTTTAATTAGAACGGAGCACAGCCTTGTGGAGGAGGAGAGCAGAGATGCTTAGAGAAGCTGGAAAGGCTCTCTCTGGTTCTCTGCATGAGAGTCAGATCCCCAGGGGTAAGGGATGAAGCAAAGTTTGGAATGAGGGGAAGTTGTTTGATGGATGGAGGCAATGAGAAAAAAAATCTATTAGTGGTGCTTTGAGTTCCTTAGAGAATGGTTCCTGAGGAAGCCAAGTAAACAACTTCCTGATACTGTAGATTTGTTAATTAAGCACTTGGAACAGGCTCTGGGGAAGGAAGGCAGACAACTATAGAATCTGACTTCTGAGAGTCTTCCAACTTTCGGAGAGAAAGCAGTGCATCTCAGGGCCAGTGGCCCAAGGTTTCTGCCAGCCTCAGTGTGAGGACCCTGGCTGCTGTCAATATAAGAGTTTGTGCTCATGGATGGACCACATATGGGGAAGGACAGGGGAGAGGCTGAGCTGAGCATTTAGTGACAGGCACAGTGTGCTGCTTTCCTCTTGATGTCCATGAGCTCTGTGGCATGCAGAGCTAGCAATATTTGACCTGTCCAGGGAGAAAGTCACTCAGATATCACCCGAGGGGACCTTGGCAAGGATTGTCCTCACAGATTCCTGGAACTTCTGCAGGAGTGCATCACTTTGATTAAGCACAAGACACCACTGAGCTTCTCTTTCAAAGTGTGCATACTCCTGAGAAAAGTAATGCATTAACTCATTATGTCTTCTGTAAAGAAAGCTGTTCAGAGCCGGGCGCCGTGTGCTGAATCGCTTCAGTTTCATCTGACTCTTTGTGCTGCTGCTGCTGCTGCTGCTGCTGCTAAGTCGCTTCAGTCGTGTCCGACTCTGTGCGACCCCATAGACAGCAGCCCACCAGGCTCCCCCGTCCCTGGGATTCTCCAGGCAAGAACACTGGAGTGGGTTGCCATTGCCTTCTCCAATGTATGAATGTGAAAAGTGAAAGTGAAGTCGCTCAGTCGTGTCCGACTCTGTGCGACCCCATGAACTGCAGCCCACCAGGCTCCTCCATCCATGGGATTTTCCAGGCAAGAGCACTGGAGTGGGTTGCCATTGCCTTCTCCAGACTCTTTGTGACCCCATGGATTATAGCCTGCCAGGGTCCTGTGTCTCTCCAGGCAAGAATACTGGAGCGAATTGCCATGCCCTCCTCCAGGGAATCTTTCTGACTCGGGATGGAATTCACGTCTCTTCTGTCTCCTGCATTGGCAGACGGGTTCCTTACTACTAGTGCCACCTGGGAAGTTCCTTGATTGAAGAAATGGGTCCTCAGAGGAGTGAATGATCAGGGCTCAAGGAAGGTGGGGGGCTGCAAGTCACCATGCCACCCAGCCCAAGAGAATTGGGAAGATGGAGGAGTACGCCAGGACCACCCTCAGGCTGCCTGTCATCCTGCCCAGATGCCTGAGTAATGCCCCAGAAGGAGAAGCCCAAGTTTCTGGCGAGCAAACCAGGATAAACAGTTCCTTCTCTTCCTACCTCTCACCACCACTAGGTGACAGCCCCAGGCGATCCACTCCCTGTCCCCACAAAGAGCTATGACAATAAATGCTTGGTAAATGGAATCATCTGGAGGAGTTACGTAGGGGAAGGAATCCTAGGAAGACACTTGTAGAAGAGAGGATCCTTTCTGTGAAGGGAGTACATCCAGCCCACCTCCCACCCCATTATCCAAGTCTAATGCTCATGGCCCTTTCCTAAAGAGATGGGCCAGTCTTATCCCCAGACAACAAATATAGCTCGCTCTGGCTCCAGGCATCCAGGAAATGCCCCTTCTCCATCAGGTAAAAACCAGCATCTCCAATTCAGATGACAGAGCTACCCCTAGTGTCCTGTACCCACCACCACATTCCATTCTCCGAGTTGTGCAAAGCTGGATATGTCTGGAGATGAAGAGAAGCTCTCCTCTCCCCCACATGGAAGACACAGGTGCACGTCAAGGATGTGGCAAGGAGGCAGCTCCCAGGAAACCCATATTTACCTTCCAAGTTAGATCACCAACATCCAGCAGTGTTATGCAGAGTCCTTGAGACAGAGGGGACTGATCGGATTGAGAGGAGGATGGCAGCTGGGACGCTTTTGCTGAACTCTGTGTCGGCTGCAGGCAGTGTACACAAAGTGGGTGTCTAGCCATCCTCTCTGGGCTCCATTCCTTCAGTGAGCACCATGATGGAGCTCCCTGAGAAAAAGTAGGCATGGGAAATGGAAGGGAGAAGGGAAAAGTAAGCACGGGGCTGAGGCTAGCAATGCTCTACCATCTTCTCCTCTCCTTCTTGTGGAGCCCCAGTCCAGGCTGTCCACCGCTGTCCTGGTGTTTCTGGCTGAGAAGCAGAGGGACTTTCTTCTGTTCCCACTTTTTCTCCTTACATCTAACTTTCCCAGCCGCAGCAAGCAGACTCAGCCTTCCCTCTGCCGTCTTTTCATTCCTCACAATGATTGAATGATGTTAAGATGTACATTTCCTTGGGAAAATAAGGAAACAGCCTCAGGGAACTTAGAACTTGTCAAAAAGCATGCTACCTGGAAAGAGCAGAGTCAGGATGGTGAACACCCACTTCTTGACAAGAAGACTAGCCCAGTGGTTCCTGCAGTACACATACTGCACCTACACTGTACGCTCGGGAAGCTCCTCCTATGGGGCTTCATCTAAATTTATCCTTCCATATTGCTGCCCAGGTCTCATACTTGTCACTCACTTTGCTTCGATAACATTGTTTACAGGTAAAGCTGGCCCTGCTCTCACCAGCAGACCTTTGCATCTACCAGAGAAAGAGGTGAAGATGTTCAGATCCATAAGTGTCCCTCAGCAACCACTGCTTGTGGGAGACCTGCAGTGTGGGAAACCCCCAGCCTACCTTAACTTGTTTCTGTTGCCCAAGTCTCAGAAGACTACATGAATCAGGAGAGGAGGAACCATTTATGTGTGTGTATTTCCAGGGACTGTGAAATCAATAACCGTGGACTCCTTCACCAAGCTGTTGCAAAGGGACATGAGTTTGTTCTTATCTTGGGGGTTAGTAGCAGAAAGTTGCACATATATGCTAATTACTGGCCCAAAGAAGAGAGACATAACAATAAAGTGAAAACTACACATGTTAAAGGCTTTCTTCTTTCCCTCTAAAGACTGGATTCTAAGCACTGTAGCTTCAACAACCTGTAGGAGACAAGGATAAGTGACAAGGGAGACAGGGAATAGAAAGTCCCCACAGTGGAGAGCATAGCTACACTGAATGTAGTGTCAACACATGACATCTTGATCATCACTAGAATCTCACACAGGAAATCATCTACATTGTTGTTGCCAAAAAGTGCAGCTGGACTGTGAGGGATGACTGGAGCTAGGAGTTAGCCAAAACACTTAGCCACACTATGACCACTAGGAAGATACAGAGTTGCTGATGCATGATAGCTGGATACCTGAAAGGCTTGCAGACGGCTTTGCAAAGATATCACAGCTAAGAGGATGTACTCAGTGGCTCCCAAGAAGTGAAACACACAAAACTCTGTCACACAGCCTCCACAGGTGATAGACTTACCTGGGGGCCAGAGGTTCAGCAGCAGTCGAGGGATGGTGGTAGTGCAGGAAGGAGAGGTTGTAAAGGAAGTACATAGGGTTGTCAAGATAAGGATCTACCCTGGATAACCACTAGTTGTAGATGTAAGGAACAAGCACTACTATGAAGAGTGGCATTTCCAACCAGGGATGGTAAGAGAAACCCAAGAGAATGAAAATATTTGAAGCACTTGGTATTGCTTGCATTCATAACTGATTTTGCTCTCTTTGGTGGATTTAAGTCAAAGTGAAGATTTTCATTTCAGTATCAAGTATTATTTCTTCATGTATTTTTTTTTATTTTTAAATTTTAATTGGAGAATAATTACTTTACAATAATGTGATGTTTTTTGCCATACATCAACATGAATTGGCCATAGACACCCACATGTCCCCTTCATCCTGAATGTCCCTCCCACTACCCTCCCCACCCCATCCCTCCAGTTTGTCACAGAGTACCAGCTTTGAGTGCCCTGCGTTTTACATATGGTAATGTATATATTTCAATGTTATTCTCTCAAATCANGTTCATTTCCAAGGCAAACCATTCAATATCACAGTTATCCAAGTCTATTCCTGTCTCTTATACACATCTAGATGTGTATAAGAGACAGCCACCACCCTCCCCACCCCATCCCTCCAGTTTGTCACAGAGTACCAGCTTTGAGTGCCCTGCGTTTTACATATGGTAATGTATATATTTCAATGTTATTCTCTCAAATCATCTCACCCTCTCCTCCCACTGATGGTTAATTTATTCGGTTAAATAAAGTGAGTTATGAAGGGAAAAAAATTAACCAAAGACTCCTTTCAACCTCAGAGACAAGAACCCTTTTAGTTCTTCAAGGGGCTGTGGGCCGTGCAGGTCAGTAGAAGGGCAGTCTTGTTAAAGCTATTAAGCAAAGCCAAGATTGAATGATCAATATTGTTAAGATGTAAATTTTTTCCAACTGATTTATAGATTCAACATGTTTACAATAAAATCCAAGCAGGCTTAAAAAACAACAACAACAACACATCAAAATTTGACAAACTGGTTCTAAATTGATACAGAATTTCACAGACAGAACAGTTTTGAAAAAGAAGCAAGTTGGGGGACTTACTTACCTGATTTCAAGACTTACTGCACATCTGTGCTACTCAACACTGCATCGTACTAAGTAAGGATAGCTATGTATCAGTGAAATAGAGTAGAGAGTCAAGAAATATACTCATACTTACATGTCCAATTTATTTTCCACAGAGGTGGAAAGGCAACTTGATGAATGAAAGGAAAAAATTTCAACAAACTGTGTTAGAACAACTAGAACTGCTGAAGAGGAAAAAGAAATGATCCTCCATCCTTACCTCATACTATACAGAAAATTAAGCTGAAATGGATTATGAACCCAAATGTAAGAAATAAAACTATACAGTTTTACAAAAATTCATTGAAGAAGGGCTTTAAAACCTTGGATTAGGCAAGTGTTTCTTAAGACACAAAAAGCATACAGCAGTGGAGACATAATACAGTAAATTAAATTTTACCAGGTTTTGCTCTTTGAAAAATACTTTATTAAGTGAGACTTCTCTGATGGTTTTGGTTAAGACTTTGAGCTTTCAGTTCAGGGATGAAAGTTCAATCCTTGGTCAAGAAACTAAGATCCCGCATGCCACATTACATGGCCAGAGAAATAAAAATAAAAATTTTAAAAATTAGATTGCATTTCAAAATACTTTTAAATGGCAATGTCATAGGTAAAAAGGAAAATGCTCGAAGTGAGACTTCTCTGATGGTTTTGGTTAAGACTTTGAGCTTTCAGTTCAGGGATGAAAGTTCAATCCTTGGTCAAGAAACTAAGATCCCGCATGCCACATTACATGGCCAGAGAAATAAAAATAAAAATTTTAAAAATTAGATTGCATTTCAAAATACTTTTAAATAGCGATAAGTCATAGGTAAAAAGGAAAATGCTCACAATACATATATCTGACAAAGAAATTGTATCATAAGTATATAAAGAACTCTAGCAGCAGAAACTTAAGATAACTAAATTAAAAACAGAAAAAGATTACACAGACGCTACTCTAAAGTGAACACATGAAAGTGCAGACTGATACTCAACAGGAGAGTGTAAATTAAAACTACAACTCACTCATCAACAACCATCACAATTCATTCTAATGGCTAAAATTAGTGATAGAAACAGTGATAGAAATAAATTTTAAAAATAGAGTGATAATACCAAGTGTTGACAAGGATCTGGATCAACAATCTCTTGTATAATGTTGGTAGGAACGCAAAACAATACAACTACTTTGGCAAATGGTTTGACAGTTTCTTATAAAGTTAAACATGGACTAACCATCGGAGACACCAACTTCACACGTGGGTATTTACCCAGGTTAAATGAAGACGCATGTCCCCATGAGGACATGAGGATGTTCATAGTGGCTTTATTGATAATAGATCCAAACAGGAAACAACCCAAGTGTCAATCAATGGGTGAACGTTAAACAAATTGCAGTATACTTGTGCTGTATGATATTTTCAGCAGTAAAAGAAATGAGATAATGACAATATGAGTGGATCTCACTATATTCTGCTGTGTAAAATAAGCCAGACATGAAAGTGTACATATGGTAAAATTCCATTTATATCAAACTCTGGAAAACCACCCATCAACAGTGGCAGCAGTTTAGGGTTGCCTATGGTTCATGGGGGGCATTGACTATAACTAGACACAAAGGAACAACCTTTTGGGTTGATAGAAACAGTCTATGTCTTGATGATTACACAGATATATTCATGTGTATCTGTGAATATTTATGTTTTACTTATCAAACTGAAATCTGAAATGAGTGAATTTTTATAGTATATAACTCATACCTTAATACATTTGTTAAAAGACAGCATATATCCAATCTTCTCTCACCTGCTTGCTAATAACCATAAACCATAATGTCTCCCAATGTGCTTATAATACAGTCCAAACTCCCTATCAAGTTCTACAAGGCCCTGCATAGGCTGATGCCATCTCTCACCACTGTCCCCAAGCTCACTGTCCTCCAGGCTCACTGGCCTGCGTCATTTCCTGCCAGGAATCTTCCCCTGGGTAATCACTTCTGCCTGAAATGCTCTCTGAGCCCCTATGTATCCCCTACCATCTGGCCCCACCCCCAGCAATTTCCTGTAGGCCTTTACTTTCTCATGAGAAGACTTCCTTTACTCTCCCATTTAAATGTGGTCCCCTGATTACCTTTGCTCATGATATTCTTTTCCCACTTAGTCCTTATCATAACTTCTTTCTGTGAATTAATATGATGTCTCCTTATTAAGGAGACTGTAAAATCAAAATAAAGCCTAGTGTACCAGCCCCTTTTGCTCTCTCACATACAGGGTTATCATTATCATCTTTCTAAATTCCATATATATGAGTTAGTATACTGTATTGGTGTTTTTCTTTCTGGCTTACTTCACTCTGTATAATAGGCTCCAATTTCATCCACCTCATTAGAACTGATTCTTTTTAATAGCTGAGTAATACTCCATCATGTATGCAGATTCATGTTGAAATCAATACAATATTGTAAAGTAATTAGCCTCCAATTAAAAAAAAAAAAAAGCCTAGTATGTTCTGTTCACTACTGAATCTCTGCTGTTGCTGCTAAGTCGCTTCAGTCATGTCCGACTCTGTGTGACCCCATAGACGACAGCCCACCAGGCTCTGCCATCTCTGAGATTCTCCAAGCAAGAACACTGGAGTGGGTTGCCATTTCCTTCTCCAATGCGTGAAAGTGAAGTCACTGAGTTGGGTCCAACTCTCAGCGACCCCATGGACAGCAGCTTACCAGGCCCCTCTATCCATGGGATTTTCCAGGCAAGAGTACTGGAGTGGGGTGCCATTGCCTTCTCCTAAGCCTGGCACGTAACAGATGTTCATAAATATTTGATGCATAAACCACTGAATCAGTACTTTTTTCTCAGGGAGGAAGTCATTGGGAATGAATGAAGCACTAGAATGGGGCAGCATATGGTAGCATATGGACCAGCTTTGGATCTCACGACCTGGCTCTTTCACTAGTGCACAAACCAGTTCTGACTCAGTAGGGCTGGGTTGAGGGCCAGAAATCCTAAGATTTAACAAGAGCCCCAGGGTAATTCTGATGCTTAAGGTTTATGGAAATAGCTAGGTGAGCACTTGTGCACATAGTCCCATAAACACAAGTAAATCCATATCTAGAAATATTTGACCATTGTTGGTTTCAAAAAGTGGGATCATATTTTCCTCACTTATCTGCATTTTTTTTTTTCACTCAGCAATCCCTTGTGGAAGCCCCTCCAGGTCACTTGGTATAAGAGAAATATTACTTTTTTTAGTAAAAAATTTAAAAAAACTGTAGAAGTACATACTGTACTTATAATTTGTACTTTTCAAAAAATTTTTAATTGGAAGATAATTACAGTGCTGTGATGGTTTCTGCCATACATCACCATGATTAGCCACAGGCATACATCTTTTTTTGTTTATTATTAATAATATACATAAAAGAACATGGGCAGTTTGGTTGTCCTTAGCACTATTCACCAACACTTTAAGTAGCCTTCCCTTTGTAGCACATGGTAGGATTGTACTACATGATAAGATTGTCCTTTCTGGCTCACCTATGAATGGCTGAATGGCTGAAACATTTACTCAGCTGGAGCAAGACTCTCCAGAACTCTTTTTCCCTCTGTCAAAGCAGTTGACAGTATTCAAGGTAGTGGATGCTGCATCAGCTGGGGTCTCTGAAAGACCATGAGGAGCAGAGTCCCATTTTGGCTTGAACTGGACATAGACAAAGAGTGAGCAAATCCTTTCTATTGTTTTAAGCCACTGTGATTTTGAAACTGCATATTCCACATCAACACCCAGCCTAGCTTAAGGGAAACACGTGGCTGTACCAGAATTTATTCAGCCATTCTCTACTGATCGATGTCTGTTTCTAGTGTTTTTGCCACTAACCACAATATGCCAATAAACATCTTTTTATGTATATTCTCGTACACTCGTATGAACATGCACCAAAAAAAAATGTGAAAGACACATTTTAGGTTGAAAAAGGGTTATGAGGTTTTGTGGAGAAGGACTTGTGGCTGACGATTATTAATATGGAATGGGTTGCAGAGACCAAAAGGAACTAAGGGGAAAAGGGGGATAAAATCACAATTATACAAAAGCTATGTACAACATGATAACTTTTATGTAGTTATGTGAAAGTATAAATCTACACCTCTGTCCTGTTCACTTAAAGATATATGCATACATTTGAAATTATTGATATAAAAATTAAATTATTTAGTAATTTTTTTGTAAAAGAAAGCCACCAGATCATTTAAGACCCTAATGAAAATGCAAATGTTATTTGGGATGATCAAATATTAAGAGATTATCAAGCAGTTATTTATACTTCTATTCAAGTTATATTACCGGATTTAGTAAGTGCATGCTGACTGAAGGAATCAAGGAGAAGTGTTCGTCATAGCAACCTGGTTTTGATGTGAGGTGGGAGAAGGAAAGGAAAAAGGCTGGAATGCCCTTTGATGCTAGGTCGAAAGGGACTTTAAAGGGACAGGGAGCAGCAGGAGAGCATTGAGAAGGCAGGTGAGGACTCTAGATGTGATGGAGAGGGATGTGTGGGCAAAGCTAGTGGGGCCGAATTAGTAGGTGAAACAGACTGGTGAGATCATATGGTCTGGTTTAATTTTCTAAGAAAGAATTATTTCCTTTGCAGATTATCTCCAGTGACTAGCACAATGCTTGGCTTGTCAGAGTAAGAACCCAGAGAGCATTTAATGATTAAGAGGGTGGGGCTATGAGAGTGAGAGAGAGAGGGAGGATGAGAGAGAAAGAGAACAGGAACTGACTTGGTTCATAGCTTATCAGTTGCAGAGTCAGGGATAAAATCCAGAGGCAGTTTTTTCCCCCTAAGTTTCTAAGAGTAGTTCAAAGAGGAAGATACAGGGATAGAAGGGACGTGAGGGAAGGAGGGAGGGAAGGAGAGCCGCATCCCCTTCTCATCCACTTCCGCCTCTCTCCAATATCTCTTCTCCCTCCCAAGAGTGGAAGTGGAGATGTATCGGGTATTGGAGAAAAGGCACCAGCTGCTCCCTCCCTTGTGGGTCAGGTTATATCAAAGAAAAATTTCTGATTCTGGATGAACACTACAGAGAGCCCCAACAGCAGCAACATCACCCTCAGACTGGTCCTGTCAGTCAAGCTCGCAATAGGATGAGACAGAGTCACCTGGTCCTTTCTGGGCTCAATTCTCTGAAGGAGACTGGTTGTCCAATCAACTGGTTGATTATACCCAAAACAAACTGATTATAAATGTGTTAATGAGACAGTCACTTTACTGTTTATAGTCTCCATCTCTTTTTCCATGTTCTGGTGCGTGTGTGCTAAGTCGCTTCAGTCGTGTCTGACTCTCCGCAACCCCATGGATTGTAGCCTGTCAGCTCCTCTGGCCATGGCATTCTCCAGGCAGGAATACTGGACTGGGTTGCCATGCCCTCCTCCAGGGGGATCTTCCTGACCCAAGGATTGAACCAGCGCCTCTGAAGTCTCCTGCATTGGTAGGCAGGTTCTTGACCACTAATACCACCTAGGAAGCCCAGTTTTCATGTGTATTTTCCCCCAAAAGAGGTGCTCAGTCTTAGGTACCCAGATCTATCTTCTTCTCTATACCTGACCATCCCCTGAAAATAACTGACCATCTCCTGAACTGGCTACACTAATTTCTCATGAAATTTAGTGAACTGAACAGGGATTCAAAAGTGGGGTTAATGTGAGATCTAATGAACCCAAACTATGTCATGGTTGTAGGGTCTGATAACCCCTTAACGTGTTATCTTTCCAAGCAGATTTGTGTTATTATAGAGCACAGCGAAAGTAAGTTATTAAACATCAGCTAATAAAGCAGTGGACTCAGGCTCAATTTTCTGAACATGAATATGTTTGATATAAGTGGGTCTTAGGAACCAGCTGGTTAAATATTAGATGATATGGGATGCAGTAAGTATAGAATGGGTATAGGCTATTAAGAATTGAACCCAGATTCTGAATTGTATGGGATGTTTTAAAGTACACATACAATGAAATATGACTGAAAGATGAGGGAATTTTATTACACGATATCACAAGAATTCCAGAGTTTGCTAATGTAGTAGCTGTAATAATCCCCGCTGTAATAATCCCCTCTTTCTTTTGTACTCCATTTGATTGCAAGGTGGTTAAAGCTACTCTACGTATTGTGCAAATATGACATTCATTAAAGAAACTGAAAGAATATCTCTACTTTCAATCACCATGCATCTTTTGTCAGTAGAGATTAAAAATCTTTATCCCTTTATTCATCAACATGGCCTTACTGCCATAACACATACCACCAAAATTCTGATGGCCATAGACAGCAAAGGTTTATTTATTGCTCGTATCCATAATCTGATTCAAGTTAATTGGGGTGGGGAGAATGCTCTGCTCCATGCAGACACTCAAGGACCCAAAGTCATTCCAGATAATGGCTCCAGCATCCTTCAAGGCCTCGGAATATCCCCTGGATCTTCAGTATCTGTGAGTGAAAGAAGAGATGGTAAGGAGAAGGTGCAGAAAGTGATACACCGCACTTCTATTCATATTCTATTAGTGAAATTCCATTAATTATACAACCCTGCTAAGATGTAAAAAGGCTAGGAAATGCCATCTAATTCTGTGCCCTGGAAGAAAAGGGGAATGTGCATACTGCAAGTATCATCAGTCTCTGCCACATACCCTATCAGATATCCTCTCACTTCTCATCAGCCAGGAGTAGGTCACATGCTCATGACTAAATTATTCATTGTCAAAGGGAATGAGGATGATTGAATTGGCTTGCATGATGCCCAAATGGTCAAGTGACCCCCAGTGCTCCCCACCTTCTTGTATTCTTACCCCTGTATAATCCCCTCCCCTTGAGTGTGGGTGGGATATGTGACCTTCTTCTACCAACAGAATATGGCCAAAGTATGTGATGTCACTTTTATATGGAAAAGGTCATATACTGTCACTGTTATAATTACATTAGATCACATTATATTAATATAAGATGCCAGAGAGGACTCTTGAGAGTCCCTTGGACATCAGGGAGATCAAAGCAGTCAATCCTTAGGGAAATCAAACCTGAATATTCATTGGAAGGACTGATGCTGAAGTTGGCCAACTGATGCAAAGAGCTGACTAGTTGGAAAAGACCCTGATGCTGGGAAAGATTGAAGGCAAAAGGAGAAGAAAGAAGCAGAGAATGAGATGGTTAGATAGCATCACAGACTCAATGGACATGAATTTCAGCAAACTCTGGGAGATAGTAGAGGACAGAGGACCCTGGTGTGCTGCAGTCTAGGGGTAACAAAGAGTCAGACACAGTTTAGTGACTGAACAACTGTCTAGAGATTCTCCTTGCTGGTTTGATGAAGAAAGCCTCCCTGTTAAGGAAACCACATGGCAAGAACCCATCATCAGCCTTGGGTCAACAGCCAACAAGGAATGGAAGTGCTATATTCTACAACTGCAAGGAAATGAATTCCGCCAAAAACCTGAGTAAGTTCGGAGGCAGAGTCTTCTCCAGTCAAGCCTCCAGATAAGAATGGAGCCTGGCTGACGTTTTAATTGCAGCCTGGTGAGACCCAGAGCAGAAGACTCAGCTAAGGCACACATGCCTGGACTCCTGAACCGCAGAAACTGTGACACAATAAACAGGTATTATTTGAAGCCTCTAAGTTTGTAGTCACTTGTTGTGCAGCAACATAACACTAATAGAGCTTAAATCCACCATGGTTAACCACTGGAAGTAGGAGGAAGCCAACTTATCTGACTTCCAGTGGTTTACTAAGCCAACTTATGTTCAATTTCAGGTGGCTGAGACTGAAGAACCCATCAAAATCAGGCTCTTCCAAGAAGGACTATGGGATGCCTGGCTATGTATACGCCACGGACAGTCTTTACCATAAAGATATTCTATAAAAACAGGTGGCAAAGCCCCATGCTGCAGTACTCTCTGGAACAAACACATCAATGTAGGCTCTTAAATACAGCCTATTTAATTTTAAAACAAGTAAAGACAAGTTGTATATTAAATGAAAATGAATATTATGAAGTTTTAACTGGATCACGTAAAACTACTAAGACAGCAGCATCTGTTAGGTCCCAGGCCTCCTTGAGAATCTGATGAAATTCTGGACACCTTCTTGTCAGAAAAGGATGTACTTGAATACCTGTGGAATGTAAAGTTTTGCCTGCAATTGTTAAGAGATTGAGACCCCTTGAGGTGTGTCCAGAGGTCCCCAGGTTGGTCACACACTATGGGGTTGAGTGACCTGAACTTTTGGGTCACCCAGATATGAGAGATTTATATCAGATGACAGCTGTACAGTCAGCAAAAATGTTCTTGAAAACCTCAGCTTTGTGTGGCAGGGATTTTTTTCAGCATGTGACTCAGGTGTCACTTAAAAGAGTTGGGGCAGGAAAGAATAGAGCATCCCAAAGCTGCAGGGCTCATGGGCAAGGACAGAGACAGGCTTTCTGGATTAAATCCAGAAACAGCTTGAGGGAAATACAGAACAGCCAGAAATCTTGAATAGAGGAAGACGCATGACGGCACTGGAAAGTGGGGGAAATGAGAGAGAATGAGGAGAGCAAGAACTGGAAGAATGAGAGACACGCCTTCCAGACGGAGTGGGGCATTACCTGCCCCACCTGCCCTGTCACCCTCCAGGGAGTGCAAAGTCGGAAATAAAAAGGGCTGGTAGAAGCTGCCATGCTAAGGGGTCTTTTATTTCCCTGTGACAATTGCTTAACTTAGTTTTCAACTCAATTATAATATGAAAAAATTTATATAAGCATTTTCCAGATCATATAGATTATTACCTCAAAACAAAAGTGCCGATTTCATTGTCCACATTTGCCTTTGCACTGTGATTGTCTTAGCAAAAATTAGCACCGCAATAACTGATGTGGTCTAGTGAGAAAAGAACAGAGGGGAAATCACAGTGTGAACGGCACACTTCTGCCAAGTGAAAGCCAAATGACTTCATGGATGTTGGCGTGTTAGTGGGAGGTTTGAATCATCCCATGGCACAGGCAAGCCTGACTCAAAGGATCTGTTGAATGTATTCCTTTCCTTTGTGGGGGGTGACTCAGTTTGAGCAAGCAATATCAACTGTAACATTGGATCAATTTTGTAAATTTGAATTGTTTGGGTTCTGTAATTTTCAATGTATTTGATCTGCAAATTCATTTTGATTTTTCACTGATCATTAGGGCTGTCCACAGATATCTAGTTTCTTCTTCCAGGACGTATGGTGGCATGAAGCTTTAGCATCTCTCTGTTGAGTGGAACACAGGATTCATTCTGGCTGGCAAGTTGTGAGATATCCTTCCCATTTTTTTTCATCTTCACTCCCATATCTTTGATCCAAGAACTCCAAGAAAAGCAGCATTGCAATTATCCTAAAATAGGCCATCCAAAGCCAGTGCACAATACTTGCCTTGGTTAAAATCTCATAGAGTGAGATGGAGCAAAGGCAGGACTTGTTGGGCCAGCACTTGTCCTTCTAGGCTTTGGAGTTGTGACACTTGTCAGATGGGATGCTGAGCTGTNCAATTATCCTAAAATAGGCCATCCAAAGCCAGTGCACAATACTTGCCTTGGTTAAAATCTCATAGAGTGAGATGGAGCAAAGGCAGGACTTGTTGGGCCAGCACTTGTCCTTCTAGGCTTTGGAGTTGTGACACTTGTCAGATGGGATGCTGAGCTGTTCAAAGGGTACCTATAGACAATCCTCATGAGACTCGGGCTTTCTCTTTGGCTCCTCCAAGATAGGATGTGCTTAGGAGATGGCTGTTTGCTCTTGCTTGGGTCAGCTATAGTGGGAGGAAACTCTGGGTCTGTACTCAGAATCTTTGCATCTCCTTAGCATGAGTTGCAATTAAAAAAAGCTTATCCATTGCTGTGTGCTGAGAAAAATCCTGGCACCCACAGAGATTTTCATTATTGATGATGATGGTAATAATAATAGTAACTTTACAGCACTTTCATCCAGTATATGTTGCAAACAAAAATAATCAGTCCAATCAGCACATGTGTTCTGCCGTCTGTTCTTTTCTCTTGGAGCCCCGCCTCCCTCCCCACATATATACATAGCACAGTATGTAAATCTCCACCTCCAATACACACACACACACACACACACACACACACACTGCTCTTGCTTCTTGATAACAGCTAACATTTGCCTGAAATGAATGTTTACAAAACACAATTTCTACATTTAATCTCCTCAACGATGCTGTGAGCTGTCATTTTCCCCATTCTTATGTAGGAAAATTGATCAGAGAATGAGAAAGTGCTGATTCTGGAACACTCACTGAGGTTCCATGGGAGCAGGATCGGGCTGAGATCAGGGAAGGAAACTGAGAACCTGCAATACCAACTGAGCCTGTTCAAGTGCCCACCTACAGGGAGCTAAGTCCAAAATCTGTGATCAGAAAGCAGAGTCAGAAGGACAAATCAAAGTCGGAATGGAACACAGGAAGGCATGATTGGAAGAGAAGCTAAAGCAAAAAGGAAATGAGACAAGCAAAGAGTAAAGACTATCAGAGGCCAGTGGGGAATTTAATGATGCTCTTTTCTTGGGATAGAGCTGGTTCATAAAGCCATATGATGTCACTAGACACTTTAACTCTAAATCTGGGTCATTTTTTTAATCTCAAGATTCCTGTCCTGAGGTTCATGTATGTACGAAACTCTGTTTCTCTGTGTTTGCAGATGTGTGTTCTTTAAGGCAGATGTTTCATAGATTTTATCAGATTCTTAAACAAAACTTTGTTGCCTTCCATCTAAGCAACTGAACTGCCTTCACTGTGTGGTTTGGCCCCTTCTGTGGTCCCCTCAGTTCTGGAATTTAACATCCCACCCTATCCCTTCCAGTCCTGGAGTGTTCCCTATGAGCCACTCTCCAGCTCATGAATAGATTAATTAACTGATTAATAGAAAATATCTTTGGTATCTAAACCAGTCCTAGATATTAATTAACTGATTAATAGAAAATATCTTTGGTATCTAAACCAGTCCTAGATACCATTATCAGTTCATTTCAGTCACTCAGTCGTGTCCAACTCTTTGCGACCCCATGAACCACAGCACGCCAGGCCTCCCTGTCCATCACCAACTCTCGGAGTTCACTCAGACTCATGTCCATCGAGTCAGTGATGCCATCTAGCCACTATAGAATATACTTAAGGCATAATGTTGCCCTTATAGACCTTAAGATCTGGGCTTAAGGACAAGACACACAATGAGGGACCAAGAGTAAAAGCCAGCATTAATGTCAGTTGGTGAGATCCAGACAAGTTGTCAGGAGAGGAGAGTTGAGTGAGGTGTTGAAATATCAGACAGCAGCATGTGTTGGTGAGGAAGAAGGAACCATGCCTTTGGAGACAGATATTCTGGGTCTCAGTCCTAACTACCACCTACTGCACAGTCTTGGTGAGTTATTAATATCTCTTGTATGAGAGACACTAACATTACCTTGATGGGTGTTATCATCATTACAATGGGGGATTATATAAACTGACATGTATAGCTCAGGACTGATGATTTGAATGTGATCCATAATCATCAAAATCTAAGGTATGTACCTATGCCGGGTGCCAGCATGAGGAATCCCGCCCGTGGCAAAGGTCATGAGGAAGGAAGCCAGACATACGCAAAGGCATGATCTGGCTTCAGGGGTTCCCCCTGGGTTTTCCTGAACATCTACCCCCAAAACCAGAGTCTGCCTGCCTTATTGTTCTGTACTTTCCACTCTTCTGCCTCTAAAAGGAATTAACTTAGGGCTCCAGTCTCTTGCATATAAAAACTATGTCTCAGCTTAAACTCTTCTGATAGCTTTCTAACTTACCTGACTGGTCTGCCCGGACTTTTACAACTTGTGATTATTTATAACCCCCCAGCCATGAGAGGCACAAAGCTTAAAGCATCTTAAAGATACAGAGCCTTTTTTAAAGAGCTAAGAATTATATTGGTAGAGGGTTTTCACTGTTGAGTCAATGACTGCTGCCAGGCCTCCATATTCTTTATCTTTTAGGCACCTGAAGGATATTAATCAATGTAATCGGGATATAGAAAAAAGAATATAGTAGTTTTGATGTTAGCAACACTAGACTTTTGAGTTAATTACTTTTCTCTTTGTTATAAATCACTGTACTTCTTTCATTGTTATAAATTGTTGTGTCCTTGCTATGTAAGAATGTAACTTTACTTAGTGCTTTCTGAGAGTGGCACCAGACTTTGGGAAGAACAACATAAATAAGTTCTCTGGTTGACAGACTCTTATCAGAAAAGGGCTGTAAAATGTTAATTGGTCTTCTGGCCAGAAGATGATGTAAATCACCTAAGACTTGTGTATACAACTAGGTATGCAGAGAGAAAGCCTGGTCTCGATAAGAGTCAGGGCTGCTGATGCTGCATAATTTTATATTATCCGTTGATCTCTATGTACAAAAAAGGTAAAAAAGGCCTTTCCGGACAATAGAGGATGGGCAAGTCATTGGAAAGACTGGTTCCCCCGTGTCTTTTCTTACTCTATTTTCTGGCTGAATTCCCATCTGGGGCGTGGAGGCTCACCATGTCTACTTACTTGCCCTGGCTTCTAAGACCCACAAGAGAGGCAGCCCAAGGCAGGGCACCCTCCGCTATTCAAACGGGCGCCAGTGGCCTAATGTAAATGGTGCAAATCTCTTGTCCTGACGTTTTATTAGTTCTCCATGTAAACCAAGTTATTCAGCTTCTTTTCTCCACTAAATTTTCCTACTACACTATTTCTTCCTAAACTCTCTTTATATTTCTAAATAAATAAGTTTTTCCTCGCCACGCCATCCCCGCTTCGAATTACCCTGGATCCACCAGGCCTGGACCCTGGCATACCTATTTATTTTAAAAGTCTATATTGTTCAGTTTTGTATGTCTACAAACATTTTATAAATTGAATAGGACATTGTGTATTCTTTATCACTCAAATATATAGAATATATAGAGTTGGTCATTTATGTTGATAGATGGGGCTCTGGTTAATAATGTTTTTTATTTCAATGACTTTACCACACTTTATTTATATTGTCTTCTGTTAGTAGATCACATGTAACTTCCCCTCAAATCTTTGCTACTATAAATGTTTGTGTTATAAACACACTTTGATATGTAGGTGTTTCTCCAGAAGTGGAATGGCTGGCTTGCAGGGAGAAAGCCAACTTGCTTACCAAGTATTTGTAATAACTCACACTCTCATAAACAAACTATGAAAATCTCATTGCCTTTCTAATGCTTGACCTTGTCAGAATCAAAAATGTCTTTGTGTCAGAATGGCATAAAAGGATTGATAAGTTTGATTTGCGTTTTTGTAATGATTAACATGATTAAATAACTTTTCATAGCTGCCGCAGTTTTGTTTTATTTTTTAACTGGGATGCATTGTCATGTCTTTGTCCTTCCCTACATCTACTTTTTTGGATCTTATTCTTATTGACTCATAAAAAATTCTTTTTGTATTAAGAATACTAATCCTTTGTCAGTAAGGGCAGCAAATATCATCTCAAAGTTTTGTGCTTTTTTCCCCCTCATTTCTTCATGCTCTTTTTGATGAATGGAGTATCTTAATTATAATGCTAATAAATATATCAAATTTAGGTGATATATGCTTTCACATTTTAAGAAAATCCTCCTCACTCTCAGGTCAAAATATTCACTGACATTTTCTTGAAAATCAGTAGTTTTATCTTTTACATTTAGAAATTTTATCCATCTGGACTTGATCTTTTGTTTATTTTTGTTTAGTATGGTTTAAGATTTCAATTTAAAATTTTTGTATTGGTGAACAAATATATCTCAGAGCACATTATTCAAAAATTTTATTTTTCCCCCATTGATTTGCAAAGTTATCTCCGTAAAATATCAACTTTTGAAGTGTACCAATCTGTTTTTATACTCTTTACTGTGCTCCACAGATACGTTAATCTGTACCAGGATTAATAACACACTGTACTAATTGCTATACATTTAATAGTAACTGTTAGTATCTAGTAGAGAAAATATTTGTTCTTTTTTTTTCCTTAGGAGTATCTTATCTGTCTTGACCCTTTGTTCTTCCTTATTTACTGTCATGTTCATATTAGAAACATCTCAGTATTTTTATAGAAATTGCATCAAAAAGATAGATCAATTTGAAGACAATTGAAATTATTTTGAAGTTCAGTCCCGTTAATGAACATAATGTATCTATTTATTTAGGTTTAATTGAATGTATTTAAATAATGTTTTAAAATTTTCTCCATAAAGATTTGGAACATTTTTGGCAGATTCTTGGCTAGATAAATAATAGTAATATGGCAGTGTAGATGGTTTTTCTCCTCTTTTTTGCTAGTATATAGAAATAAATTTTAATTTGCATAAAGCTTCCCTGGTGGCTCAGAGGTTAGAGCGTCTGCCTCCAATGCAGGAAACCCGGGTTCGATCCCTGGGTCGGGAAGATCCCCTGGAGAAGGAAATGGCAATCCACTCCAGTATTCTTGCCTGGAGAATCCCATAGACAGAGAAGCCTAGTAGGTTACAGTCCACGGGGTCACAAAGAGTCGGACACGACTGAGCGACTTCACCTTCCATTTTTCCAGTCACCTTGCTAAACTGAATATTCTTGAAACAATTTATTTATAATTTCTTTTACATCTTCTATGAAGGTAATGTAGACCTTCAACAATGATGGCTATTCTTTCATGTTTTGAACTGTTTTTCAGCAATACAGATCATTTCCCTTTTTCTGCACTCTATCACTAGAGTTAGAAACCTGAAAATTATGTTTATCAGAATCTCTACCACCAAGAGTTTTCAACTAGGTTCCACCATTAAGAAGCACTTATATAAAGTTTAGAAGCTGTAAGAGAGGCAAAAGCTAAATCAATATTCTAGAGGAGCTATCCCACGTTGAAGGTCAGGAACGGCAGCGGTAAGGAGATACTCCTCGTCCAAGATAAGGAGGCTGCTTTGCTGGAGCAGCCGTGAAGAGATACCCCACCAAGGTAAGAGAAACCCAAGTAAGATGGTAGGTATTGCAAGAGGGCATCAGAGGGCAGACACTCTGAAACCATACTCACAGAAAACTAGTCAATTTAATCACACTAGGACCATAGCCTTGTCTAACTCAATGAAACCAAGCCATGCCCACTGGGCAACCCAAGATGGGCGGGTCATGGTGGAGAGGGCTGACAGAACGTGGTCCACTGGAGAAGGGAATGGCAAGCCACTTCAGTATTCTTGCCTTGAGAACCCCATGAACAGTATGAAAAGGCAAAATGATAGAATACCAAAAGAGGAACTCCCCAGGTCATTAGGTGACCAATATGCTACTGGAGATCAGTGGAGAAATAACTCCAGAAAGAAGGAAGGGATGGAGACAAAGCAAAACAATACCCAGTTGTGGATGTGATTGGTGATAGAAGCAAGATCCGATGTTGTAAAGAGCAATATTGAATAGGAACCTGGAATAGCAGGTCCATGAATCAAGGTAAATTGGAAGTGGTCAAACAAGAGATGGCAAGGGTGAAAGTCAACATTCTAGGAATCAGCGAACTAAAATGGACTGGAATGGGCGAATTTTAGTCAGATGACCATTATATCTACTACTGCAAGCAGGAATTCCTCAGAAGAAATGGAGTAGCCATCATGGTCAACAAAAGAGTCTGAAATGCAGTACTTGGATGCAGTCTCAAAAATGACAGAATGATCTCTGTTCATTTCCAAGGCAAACCATTCAATATCACAGTTATCCAAGTCTATGCACCAATCAGTAATGCTGAAGAAGCTAAAGTTGAACGGTTTTATGAAGACCTACAAGACCTTTTAGAACTACACCCAAAAAAGATGTCTTTTTCATTATAGGGGCCTGGAATGCAAAAGTAGGAAGTCAAGAAACACCTGGAGTAACAGGCAAATTTGGCCT
>SJYX01020063.1:301399-320159 GCA_006410675.1 Oreotragus oreotragus
TTTCTGAATGTTGAGCTTTAAGCCAACTTTTTCACTTTCCACTCTCACTTTCGAGAGGCTTTTGAGTTCCTCTTCACTTTCTGCCATAAGGGTGGTGTCATCTGCATATTTGAAGTTATTGATATTTCTCCTGGCAATCTTGATTCCAGCTTGTGTTTCTTCCATTCCAGCATTTCTCATGATGTACTCTGCATATAAGTTAAATAAGCAGGGTGACAATATACAGCTTTGACGTACTCCTTTTCCTATTTGGAACCAGTTTGTTGTTCCATGTCCAGCTTTAACTGTTGCTTCCTGACCTGTATACAGATTTCTCAAGAGGCAGGTCAGGTGGTCTGATATTCCCATCTCCCTCAGAATTTTCCACAGTTTATTGTGATCCACACAGTCAAAAGCTTTGGCATAGTCAATAAAGCAGAAATAGATGTTTTTCTGGAATTCTCTTGCTTTTTTTCATGATCCAGTGGATGTTGGCAATTTGATCTCTGGTTCCTCTGCTTTTGCTAAAACCAGCTTGAACATCTGGACGTTTATGGTTCACGTATTGCTGATGCCTGGCTTGGAGAATTTTGAGCATTACTTTACTAGCATGTGAGATGAGGGCAATTGTGTGGTAGTTTGAGCATTGTTTGGCATTGCCTTTCTTTGGGATTGGAATGAAAACTGATCTTTTCCAGTCCTATGGCCACTGCTGAGTTTTCCAAATTTGCTGACATATTGAGTGCAGCATTTTCACAGCATCATCTTCCAGAGGAGACACTCAAACACAGTTCTGTCTCAGTCTCTGTGGGGTCTCTGGGTCTTGGTGCACACAAGGTTTGCTTGAGCCCTCTGAGCATCTCTGGTGGTATGGGGTTTGATTCTAAATGTGATTTTATCCCTCCTACCATCTTGTTGGGGATTCTCCTTTGCCCCATCCTAGAGGAAATCAGTCCTGAGTATTCACTGAAAGGATTGATGCTGAAGCTGCAACTCTAATGCTTTGGCCACCTGGTGTGAACTGACTCATTTGAAAAGACCCTGATGCTGGGAAAGATTGAAGGTGAGAGGAGAAGGAGATGACAGAGGATGAGATGGATGGATGGCATCACCAACTCAATGGACATGAATAAGCTTTGGGAATTGGTGTTGGACAGGGAAGCCTGGCAAGCTGCAGTCCATGGGGTCACAAAGTCAGACACAATTGAACAACTGAACTGAACTGAATGAACTGAAATGACTTCCTACTTGAAATACCTAAAGCTGTTCTTATTGGTCAAACTCTGACTGATTACATTATTTTGTATCAAAAGTGTTTCCAAGAAACAGATCTTGAATGATGGTAACTGGACTTATTTTGTGATCTGGTTACATGCAAGGAGAATGTTAGTTTCTCTATTGATAGAAAATGGTAGAAATTGTTACTAGTTCACAGCCCAAAGTGGCAAAGGTTTATGGAATATTTCACCTAAAACTCTTACAATGAATTACTATTAAAGCAAGGATATAAACTGCCAAGTAGTTGGCTGCATAAGTGAGAATATCAAGAACAGCAGGGCAGAGTGAATACATACGACTGCCCTGGAACATGTAGAGAAAGAAAATGAGAGCCTTAGTCCTCTTAATTCTCACTTAAGCTAATGTTATAAAACTTGATATACCTACAGCTGCACTAAAATAATATCTACCATAGCTGTATAACCAATGTACCTAAAAGTCAGCTGCAAATCTTATCTTGTAGGCAAGAAATGTATGCAGAAATACAACACAAATTGAAGTTATGGCTTTCTGAGAGCTCATACAAAAAAGTGAAGGTACTGATGGAGAAAAACTGAGGTCTGACTATTGGAATGGGGCTTTCTGGGCAATTTGGATATATGCAGTCACAAAGATGATTCCCTCCCCAAAATTTCCTTGTCTTCAGAAGCAGTCACTTTTCAAAAACAAGTGACTTGCTTAAAAAGCAAGTTCTCACCTGAAGACTCTATCTTGCTTGAGAATATTGATTTTCTTTAAGACTCACCTTCATCACTCCTCATTACCTACAGTATTCAAGGGATGCATGTATATTACTATTTCACATGCTAAAAGAATTGCAAGATTGGGCTAATTTTCATCAAAGGAAAACCAGGTGAGTATGTCTGGAAATAAATTCTATAGGTACTAGATCAGGACAAAAGTAACACAAAATAAGATTGTGTCAAATATATTGATATGAGCCCATTCAATAGATGTTCTAGATTTAATGTGTTAGCTCGAACAGCTGAGAATTGTTCTAACACTGTGGTTGGTAGATTGACTGCAACCTGAAATCAGTGCTGTGCTTAGTCACTCCCCTGTCCATGGGGATTCTCCAGGCAAGAATATCAGAGTGAGTAGTATGTGCAATGGGCATGTTTACTCAAAAATTGCAAAACAGTCAGAACGGTAGCCATATCCTAGACACACAGGGGTCTTTGATGAAAAGTAATTCATTATAATTTCTCAAGAATTGAAACAGATGCCTTTCTTGATATGGGTAATTGAAAAACATTCAAGCTTGGTGCACCAAATCTGTGAACCAAAACTCATATTTTTTTTTACCCAATTCCAAGGTTTGAGATCACTCAGAGCCTTTTGATTAAAAGCAAGACCAGTTGTCCCTAAGGAAAGACTCTGCATCCTTTCTACAAGTATACCCTGCAAATCTTTTTACCCAAACTTCACACAGAGACATATAGCCATTTATCATGATGTCTCTGCTCAGAGGAAGAGGAACTAGACTCCAGACTTTGGAGAATTACTAGATATTCAAGAATAGGGACGTCACTATAAAGCCTAAACATCATGATGATGATGTTTAGTCACTAAGCCGTGTCTGCCTCTTGGAGACCCCATGGACTGGAGCACATCAGGCTTCCCTGTTCTTCACCATCTCCTAAAGCTTGCTCATACTCATATCCATTGAGTCAGTGATGCTATCCAACCATCTCATCTCTATCTTCCTCTTCTCCTCCTGCCCTCAATCTTTCCAACAGGGGACAACATTATAACCCACCAATAAGAGTAAGGGCTTATGTGAACTCCCCATGGGCCCCAGCACAGTGAGTCTAAACCATCTTTAACTGAGGGTAAGATCAAATAGGAACTTGGCTTGTATGGGAATTTCTAATTCAACTCCCTGTGGTCCCTTGTATGGGTTCAGATTGTATCTCTTGCTCCTGTAAAACTGTGGAAATGCCCCAAATCAATGAGAGTTGGCAGAAGCCAAAGAATAGTTGCTGGCTTCAGCAAACTCACATTTCCAAATTTGCATTTTCACTTATTTTCTTTGTGTTTCCTTCTGAGAACTTCACTTAATTCTTTGATAACTCAGTGGATGTATTCAAATATATGGTTTATTTTCTTCATCATATCAGGATTTCCCAGCAATTTATAAAAGGGGAGTTATAAAATCTGGTTTGCTTTATTGAAAGAAATAAAATTCTCTTTCATAGTACTAACAGCACTTGGTAAGTTTGATTTTCTGTCACAGATAGATAGATAAAGATGCTTTCCATTCTACTGGATGCTAAGCTCCTTGCAAATCACGGCCTGTCATATTTATCTTCGCATGTGTTCAGTTTAACAACACACACAGTGAAGGCTTAGTTCAAGCTCAGCACTGTGCTGGATGCTAGGGAGCAATCCTGGGATTCTTGTATTTCATGTTTGGATGATAAGAATGACTCTCCAGTCAGCACCTCCATTCTAGTTAAATCAGTCTTAGAGCTGAAACATCAAATGCTTGTTCTGTGTTTTTGCCAGTTGCTGTTTTTCTCTACTTGGGATGCCTTCTTTTCCACCCTTTTCCTAGCTTATACCTACGTGCTTTTGAAAGGTATTAAACTTCACCCTCTTCATGAATCTTATCGATACTGAATAATATGGTATAGAATATACAGAAGCTCTGTTTTTCTTCTGCTTTTCAGTGTGCTGCTTGTACTGATCAATTTAAGATTTGAATATTTGTTTCCTTATGTGGTTTAATATTGCCAACCACCCCATCTCCAAACCACTGCTAGATTTCAAGCTCCCTGAAGATGAAGGCTGAATCGTATACCTCACTTGTATTCTCTACAGCTCACTGCACAAGTGCTGGCTACATGGAAAGTGCTCAATAAGTATTGAATAATTGAAGAGGAACTCAATAAATAACGATTGTTTAATTGATTAGCTCCACCAGTAAATCTTGCTTTGAACAGAAGCAGAGCCAGTGAATATACTCAGAAGGTAGCCTGGATCACTGTTACTCTGGAGAGTGAAAATCTCCATGAAAGTTAAGACCTGGTGGGAGTGAGTGAAGTGAGTGAAGTCACTCAGTCGTGTCCAACTCTTTGCGACCCCATGGACTGTAACTTATTAGGCTCATCTGTCCATGGGATTTTCCAGGCAATAGTACTTGAGTGGATTGCCATTTCCTTCTCCAGCGGATCTTCCCAACCCAGGGATCGAACCCTGGTCTCCCGCAGTTTAGGCAGACGCTTTACGGTCTGAGCCACCAGGGTAGTTGGCTCCTGGTGGGAGAGGGCTGGAGTATTGCCCTGTCTTGATTCCTGCAGGGTCTCTGAGACCCTGAGAGCACAGATGGGTGTGCTCAGTTGCTCAGATGTATCCAACTCTTTGTGACCCCATGGACTGTAGCCTGCCAGGCTCCTATGTCCTTGGAACTCTCCAAGCAAGAATACCGGATTGGGTTGCCATTTCCTTCTCCAGGAGATCTTCCTGACCCAGGGGTTGAACTTGGGTCTCTTGTGTTGTAGGTGATCTCCTGCATTATAGGCTGATTCTTCACCAACTGAGCCACCAGGGAAGATAAGAGCACAGGTGTGTGATTCAAATCCCAGCTTCAATATTTCCCAAGTATTTAAACTTGAGTAACCTGCTTAACCTCTCCAAGCCCTGGCTGCTTCATCTCTAACTTGGAAGACCTACCTCTCACTGTCACTGTGAGTTTGATGCACATAAAGCATTTAGCACAGTGCCTGGGCCATTATGAATGTGCAATGCATACTCATTGATTTTAGCTGCAGGTTGATCCTGAAGAGTGGATGGAAAGAGACACAATGAGGAAACTTTTATTCTGTACTGGTAATACCTTCCACTTTCATGTTTTACAGCATTGCACCATTTTAATATAATCTTCTTAAGAGGGAGTTAATAATTAAAGGAGCTTATGCAAGTAAGTGAGTGGCAGAGTCATTTGGAGACTGTCAACTCCTAATATGGGTCCCTTCCTCCATCCACATATGTATAGTCTGGGACTGGCCCAGAGAAGAAATGGTGGGTTTCTCTTATGCATCTCACCATTCCACAAATGTATGTTGAAAACCTACTGCATACCAGAAGCTATGCTAGGCAGAAGGATTACAGGTGTGAAGTAGGCATCCGAGCTTTCTGTGTAGGGTCTAAAAAGAAAGTGAAAGTCACTGAGTCATGTCCGATTCTGAGATCCCATGGACTATACCAGTCCGTGGAATTCTCTAGGCCAGAATACTGGAGTGGGTAGCCTGTCCCTTCTCCAGGGGATCTTCCCAGCCCAGGACTTGAACCAGGGTCTCCTGAATTGCAGGAAGATTCTTTACCTACTGAACTATCAGAGAAGCCCATAAGGTCTAAAGGGACAGCCAAAGAGTGTAACAGGTCTTACATACCACTGAAGGTATGTCTCCAGGAGCTAAGAATTTCATAGACAGAGCCCCTCACTTAGTCTGTAGGCAGGGGCTGCCAGGAAAACTTCTCCAAGGAAGTGACATTTGGTGTGAGACCAAATAGAGTTGAAGGTGGCAGTTTTATCCCCCACAGCAGCTGGCATTTCAGTGGAAGATGGAGAAGACAGAGTCTCCATGGCTGCCTGCAGATCCAGGCTCAGTGGGACTAAGTGGGAGGTATGGACATCCTGGCTATGCTTCCCGTTAGGCAGAATCAGGATGCCAGTAGCACAAAGCAGCACCTCCACTCGGGGTGTCTGAGTCCCTCTCTCTCTTTCCCATTTTACCTCACTGTCTCTTGGGAGGAAGAGAACAAAAAGCCATTGTCTCCCCATTCTATGTTTCATGGGAGAGAAAAGGAGAGAAGGTGACTTCTGGATCTCTTACTTGAGATGGAGTGTTGCCATGGAAACAACGATTCCCCTAAGATTGCTTGGGCAGGCAGGAATTGACAGCCAGAGCTGGGGACATTGGCTGGAGAGGCCATGAAAGGCCATCAGAGGCGTTTTCACATATGGCCACTTCTTCCACAATTTAGCCCTTCTAGTAGTCTCCCCTGCCAATCCACACCCACCCTCTCTTCACCTAAACACCTCCTTCAGTGGTATTCACTTATCTTTCTAGATCTGAATGAGAAACATTGACAAATCACTTGTCTACAACATTTTGTCTAGGTTTGTCTCATTCAATCCTCTCAACAAACTTGTGGGTCATTCATTTATTCATCCAAAAGTCGAGTATCCCAAGAACCAAATATATACCAGGAGTAACCAGGTGGAGCCAGTGGTCAAGAATACACCTGCCAGTGCTCCAGATTCATGAGACTCAGGTTCTACCTTGGGATTAGAAAGATCCCCTGGAGGAGGAAATGGCAACCTGCTCTAGTATTCTTGCCTGGAAAATCCCATGAATAGAAGAGCCTGACAGACTAGTCCATGGGGCTGCCAAGGGTTGCACATGATTGAGCAGCTAAGCAAGGCAGCTATTTTCATTCTTTGAACGAGAAAATTGAGACTCGGAAAAATTAAGTTACCTACCTTGGGTGACATACTGAGACAGTGATAGAGTAAGTAAATAAGTGGTAGGGCCCAAGTCAGTCAACCCGACTTGAGACCAGACCGAAAAACACCAGAATTCAGTGGCCTTTGGGTTAATTCATTTGGGAGTACAAATAAAGATGGAATAAACCTTGGGCATGAAAATCAAATAATGGCTACGCAGGTAAATCAAAGAATTCATTGGCAAATTTCATTCCTTGAATATCTAGCCTGTTTGAAACCAAAACCAAACAAGAACATGCATTCAAGCCCTCTGTCTTTTTTTCAATGCCTACTCTTATCTCCCTCCCAAGCAAGGCTCTAACACTTACACGGAAGTATAAAAGAAAAAAAAAAAGCTTCAAATGCTACCCCACCCATGGATGGGAATGGTAAGCAGGGGTAAGGCTGAAATCATGCCTGTTGTTGGACTCACAGGAAAGGTCTGTCTATGCAGTCAGCTCAAATGGAAAGCACCAGCTCAGTCTTAAGCATGGTGGAAATTTGAGAGTAGGGGAGTAACGCAAAACCCATACTCCATGGTGTGTTGGAAGCAAAAGGTAAAAGATTTTGAGTGCAGTGACATCACAAAGCCAGAAAGAGAAATCAGATTTGGGGGATTAATGGTGATGATGCTGTCACATTAGCTCCTTCTCCCTCACTCCTCCCAGGAGCATGGATGAGGAAATTACTAGGAAAGCAGTGTCAACTACAAATTGGCACTTGACAAGAGCATTTGCCAGCAACTGAACAACAACAAGGGTATTTGCCATTTGCCTGTGGTGCTGCAGCTGTTGACCTTTGACATCCTCTGAATGGAATTCAGAGTGGAGAGTACGGCACTCGGTGCTCCAGGGATTCTGGTGGAACAGGTCTCTAGACAGTTAGATGTTCTCAGGGACTGATTTCATGATCTCAACCCTTGCATCTCCTTATATCTAGAAAAGCACTAGATCCCTTCATGGTGACATCAGCTCCTGGTGACTAACAGAAAACCTTTTGAAAAGTAAGCACTTGATTGCATTGAACTCCCCCTTCACCAAAGTCTTATCTATTGACCTTCCCCACTGTCTCTTTGGAGCAAAGGTGCTGTCTTCTGGGCTGCAGTCCTCACTTTGCCCCCACTAAAGCTTAACTTGCAACTCTCATTTTGTGCATCATTTAGTTGACAGCAGACAGCAGCAAGCAGAATTCTGATGGAATCAGAGGGAAGGTGCTTCTGACCCTCTCTCCCACATAAGAACACAGTTTCAGAGTTTAATCTGCTGATTCTTGATTGTGTGTTTTGGGAAAAAATATTCTCTAGCAATATTTTCCTCATCTGTCAAATAAGTGTGATAATATCAGACTTACAGAGTCTATGTCAGAGGGAAACCTACCACCGGTGTGACATGAGAGAAGTGTGCCTCATGGAGTAAGGTAGGATTCGGGGGGGCAGGGGGGGGGACTATTTCCAAGCCTCTAAACACTCAGATATGTGATCATCTGGAAGGCAGAACTTCTCCAGAGCCCAGCATCCTCTTTCTTGGAAAGGAAAAGTAGCAAACAGATGCCTTGCTTAAATCAAAGGAATTAACAAGTAAAAGAAACATGCTACTAAACCATGAAGTCCTATTCAAATGGAAAGATACATCGTTGACTCTCCTCTAAATGGGACATTATGTAGCATGAATACCTATCATCCAGGTGCTCCTAGCCTCCACCACATCCTACCAGTGCCCTGCCTGGGGCCTACAAAGGAGTAGAAGATGTAGGCTCCTCCCAGCTGGAGAACAGCCCCCAAGATAACAGGCAAGCGGGATGTGGGGGAACTAAACTACCCTCCATTCAGTGTCAGATTGAGGTGAGAGATGGTGTGAGATGTAGGAAAGGAATCCTGAATGAGGTCAGTCAAGGGGATTCCTGGTGGAGCCAACACTGGGATGGGGGTGTGGATCCTGGCCTGAATGCCTCCAAAGGCAGACAAGAATTGGGAAATGCAGTTTGTTAGAGAGATGCTCCTGTTAGGGGAAACACTAACTGAAACTGCCCACCCTGGCCAGGCACCATAGTAACCATTTGCAAGAGTTGTTTTATGACAGGTGGTCCTGGTATAGAACATGAAACTTACAAGCACCACCAGCCAGAAGAATTTGGGAAAGGTCAAAAGGAGACACCACTTGTTCTACCAATCTCCCAGAATCCTCATCGCCAGAATCCATCTTGGCTGAGCAATGTGTGGGCCACCAGAAAAGACCCTGAGTCAGAGTGACTGGGCAGAGATAACCTGGAAACTAATCCCATCACCATAAAACCCAACACTGGGAGCCATGTGGCAGAACAGCCCTCCTGGATTCCCTTACCTTCCTGTTCTCTGATGGGCCCCCTTCCCAATAAAGTCTCTTCATTTGTTAGCATGTGTGTCTCCTCAGACAATTCATTTTTGAGCATTAGTCAAAGCCCACTCTCAGGTCCTGGAAGCCAACCCCACCCCCCGATCCCCCACTCACCATCACCACCTTCCTGCAATACTCCCAGAAAGAAAGGAGTTGGATTGGAAGACAGAGAAGGGAGCAAGGCCAGTAGAGGGTCAGTTCAGTTCAGTCGCTAAGTCATGTCCAACTCTTTGCAACCCTATGAATCACAGAACACCAGGCCTCCCTGTCCATCACCAACTCCCAAAATTCACTCAAACTCATGTCCATCGAGTTGGTGATGCCATCCAGCCATCTCATCCTTGGTCGTCCCTTTCTCCTCCTGCCCCCCATCTCTCCAGCATCAGGGTCTTTTCCAATGAGTCAAATCTTCGCATGAGGTGGCCAAAGTACTGGAGTTTCAGCTTTAGCATCATTCTTTCCAAAGAACACCCAGGGCTGATCTCTTTTAGAATGGACTGGTTGGATCTCCTTGCAGTCCAAGGGACTCTCAAGAGTCTTCTCCAACACCACATTCAAAAGCATCAGTTCTTCAGCACTCAACTTTCTTCACAGTCCAGCTCTCACATCCATACATGGCCACTAGAAAAACCATAGCCTTGACTAGAAAGACCTTTGTTGGCAAAGGTCTGTCTCTGCTTTTCAATATGCTATATAGATTGGTCATAACTTTTCTTCCAAGGAGTAAGCATCTTTTAATTTCATGGCTGCAATCACCACGTGCAGTGATTTTGAAGCCCAGAAAAATAAAGTCTGACACTATTTCTACTGTTTCCCCATCTATTTCCCATGAAGTGATGGGACCAGATGCCATGATCTTTGTTTTCTGAATGTTGAACTTTAAGCCAACTTTTTCACTCTCCTCTTTCACTTTCATCAAGAGGCTTTTTAGTTCCTCTTTACTTTCTGCCGTAAGAGTGCTGTCATCTGTATATCTGAGGTTATTGAGATTTCTCCCGGCAATCTTGATACCAGCTTGTGTTTCTTCCAGTCCAGCGTTTCTCATGATGTACTCTGCATAGAAGTTAAATAAGCAGGGTGACAATATACAGCCTTGATGTACTCCTTTTCCTATTTAGAACCAGTCTGTTGTATCCATGTCCAGTTCTAACTGCTGCTTGCTGACCTGCATATAGGTTTCTCAAGAGGCAGGTCAGGTGGTCTGGTATTCCCATCTCTTTCAGAATTTTCCTCTGCAAAATACTGTGCAAATCACCATCATGGGGCCTAACACTGCAGGACCCCCTTTTCCTTCTAGGAAACTGAGGAGCCAAGAATATGTGGGGATCCATGGATTCCTATCCCATAGTTTAGGCATTTCTTCCAGACATGATCATTTCCTTGAAACCTAACATGAGGATATGTAGTTTGACATTGGTGTGCATTTATGGATCAGAATTGTCAGCAGTCAACTCTAGCTAATAACCTGGGTCAACTTAGCTATTGGACACTACACACACAGTGTTTGGGGCCTAGTATTGTGGTACTTTTAAGGCCCTATGGAAATGTTTTCATTCCTTTTGAAATCAGAACAAAAGCATGAATCATATTCACATACCAACACAGTTGCAAAATATGGTTCTTAATATTATTTTATAGAGCAAGGAACTTATGAAAACAAAAGTGACTATACAACTCGAGAAAGTCATAATGCGGTTCTGTTAATGGTTGTAACAAGCAAATCCTAAAGTTTCATGGTCTTAACAAAGCTGAAGTTCCTTTCCGAGACACAGCAGGGCTCTTCCACCTTCTTCACATGACTCCCAAGGTACAACAGCTGTTAACATTCAGGTGACAGATGAGGATGAAGCAGGGAGGGTTGTACATGGGAGTTTTCACAGCGAGGCCACAGTGATGGGCAGCTCTTCCACCCACATGCCATCAGCCGAACATCAATCACATGACCACATCCCCTGCAAGGGCTGCTGGGAAACATGGTCTGGCTGTAGGCCCCAGTGAAGAGGAACATGCTTAGTGAGGAGTCACACTTTGTACGGAAGAAAAGAGTACCTATTTGAAATCGAGACACTCCTGGATAGTTCCCAAAGAGAGCCAAAGAGACACTGAGTGGAGTAAACTTTGAGATCTTGCCTTCCTGCCTGTGGAAAGGCAAGGAAGTCAGGGCGAGGGCATTGGAGCCTAGGCCATTCCAGAATTGAACTCTGCTGTCCCAGCCTCCCTCCCTGTCCCCTTGAGAACACTCAGAAGTTATCCCTTCCCTGTCTCACTCCCAGCCGTCCCCCTCAAGGTTTTATTTAAAGCACACACATTGCAGCTCCTTTCTCCATTAAAAACCCTAGTCAGCCCCTTTCAGCAGTTGGAAGGGTTCACTGCTGGTCTCTCACCAGAGCGCCCGCCAGTGCCAAGTGAGTGAGCCTCATCATGACTGACGTGGCTGGCATTCGTATTTTCTTTGTCACTTTGCATTTTTGGGGCTCTGCTGGCCTATAAGGGGTTTTTCATGACTTTAACTGCCCATCTTCAGTCTATAGCTGAGTGAAAGCATTGTGGAGGTCATATTACCAGGGCACAGGGGAAGCCAAGTTTAAATGGCTTGTTCAGTATCACCCAGCTCCAAGGTCCTGCACAGGAGGTCACACACCCACCAAGGTTACTGTAATTTCTTTAGTCCCTCTTGTCCTTCCCCAAAGAGGAACCTCCTCCGTAGTTATCACCTACGAGTTTTCACTCACTTGTCACACTGGGAGAAATTACACTTCTCTGAATGATAAGCTTGGGCGTCTGTGCATTAAAGCGAAGTAGAGGTCAGGGAGGTGGCTTTGCATCACTGAAGAGTGTGCAGGGCTGGGCTGGGCTGAACAGCGAGAGCAGAGCTGAGCTGAGCTGCCAAAGTCTACTTCAACAATGGGAAATCCCCAGGGAATTTCTGTGGAATTAGATATATTGCTGGATGTGAATAATTAAGGAGTCTGATGTGGTCAGGTAGATTAATGTCCCTCTGAAAGCTCTGGATCAATGTTGGAAGGGGGAAAAAAAAAAAAGACATGCATAATTTAAAAAAACTATCAGAAACTTTGCTTGACATGATGACATTACTGATTTTTTTATGATCTTCTCAAATATACTCTATAACCGTTATTAATTTAGTATCGTTAATAGCTCATCCTTCAAATGTCAGGCTAGAGCCAAAGCTGAAAAATAGAAATGCTGAGGGCTGGAAAAAGCCTGGGGAAGGGGGGAGAAGCTCCAGGAGCATGAAGACCTTGGCTGCTTCTAACTCCGTCCCAACTCCCAGCCAAGTCCGCTCTTGCTGTGGCTGCTGTCTCTTGGGCCCTTTGGTTTGTGGTTCACAAAGGTGGGCAAAGCTGGGTATCTTCTGCCTGGGCATTGGCTGGCTTTATGTGCAGATGAAGTGGCCAGGATCCAGTATGGGAAGAATTTGGGGGTGCTTTAGAAGGTCTGTCTTAAAAAATAATTACCTCTTGATGGTCCCTGATCTTCAAGGGTTCATGATCAGGTTAACCATTATTTTGGATTAAGTGTGGCACTTTCACTGCCAGGTCATTTTTAAAAGGCAGGAGACTCCAGAAGGAAAAATACGCTAATAGTATTGGTAACCAGTGTTTACAGAATGCTTACAGTGTGTCAGGAACTATTCTAAATATTTTATATGCATTAGCTTGTTTGATCCTCACAGCCACTGAGATTATTATTATTCTCAAATATATGTATAAGGAAACAGAGACACGGAGATACTAAGTAACTTGCTTGAGGTCACTTAGCTAGTAAGAACTGGAGCTGAGGGTCTTCTTCAATAGGTCAGTGGTAAAGAATCCACCTGCAGAGGTGGAGACGCAGGTTTGAGCTCTGACTCAGGAAGATCCCCTGGAGGAGGACATGGCAGCCCACTCCGGTATTCTTGCCTGAAAAATCCCACAGGCAGAGGAGCCTGGCAGACTACAATCCAAAGAGTTGCAGAGTCGGACATGACTGAGTGACTGGGCACTCACTGGAGCTAGGACTCAAACCCGATATGATTCTAATAACCTATTTCTTATTCTCTCTCTCCATATCTAACTCCGTAGACACACACACACATATACACATATACTCTTGCTAGGTTCCTGATGTCTTAATTGCATGTGTTTCTCTGCAAAGAAGAAAGCACTGAACTTTTCCAGAAAGAAGGGGAGCTGAAGTGGCTGGGAGGTGAGTGGTGGAGCTGTGAGGTGGTCCAGAAGGCGTTGTTGAACAGAGGTGGAGAAAACGGTCCCTTTCTCCAACAATAGCCAGCCAGTTCTGTCTCTTCTAAAAGACTCTGGGAGTGCTCCCCACTGCTGTGTTACTGAGTTCCGTGTTGGGATGCAGCCTGCCCCTCACACATTCCAAGTGGCTCTGCATTCTGATTCTAGCTGCTGGACAGGCAGTTATCCTCATGGATAAGACAAAGGGAGCCCAGAAAGGACCAAAAATCCACATACTTCAGCCTGGAGACGACCTGCCACCTGGGAACCTAGGTGGAGTATGGCAAAGACAGAATCTTTAATGAGAGACTTCATGAAAAACAGTGGAAATCAGAAACCTTGGGGTAAGTAGAGGATGTTGGACAAGCTTGCTCACTAGACCTCAGTCTTCTGCATCATAAAAGGAGACCATGGCCCTCGAGGCCTCTGCCTAGCTTGTGTTCCCATGACACAACTTCCTGCCCCTCTCTGTGCCCCCCCCCCCACCACCACCAGCAGCCTGGTGCCTGAGATGTGGCGCTGTCCCAGGAGGGCAGGGTTGGAAGCCATGTCCTGGGGCATCCACTCTTCGAAACAACCTGCCAGACTGGTAGAGCACCAAGTAGTTCTTCAAAGGACCACAGTATCTCGTCCTCTTGGAGGCAAATTCAGAGACAGTCCTTCAGAGAAGGGATGGCTAATCTTAGATTGAGTCCAAATACAGATTTGATTGACCAACGCAGTCCAGTTGCTCCGGGGAAAAAAATATTCTGAGTCGTTCGAAGACTAGTGAGTCTTCGATACAAATGAGAAAGCTGGTTGCCCGTTTAGACATAGGCTTAGCCAACAAAGGATAGTTTGTCAGTCAGCAGCCTGCAAAAGGGCCTGGATGCCTTCACAAAGCACAGTGTACAAGTGTGTGGGCACAAGGGCATGTGTGCGCTCATGCACACGCACACACCTACACACCCACATAGTCTCTCACTATTGAATTTATCAAGTTGGATCTTAGCTATGGGAAATCTGCATTTTAATATTAAATTAGCAATTAATAGCCAAGGCACTTAGTTCACTTTGCTTTTATTGGTTTTGCCATAGGTACGGATTGGAAAGTAGTGTCCTTTCTTCCAGCCAACAAACTGTCTCCCACCCAACCACCTCCTAAGGATGAATATGTTTCTATCTCATTTGCATCCAATTATTAGAGCATTGAAGCTACAGTCATGTAGATACTCTTTATATTCACTGGAAAATTAAATTACAAAAGTTTTTCTATGTTGCAATTTATGCTCTGGTTGGAGCTGATTTTTTTTTTTTTTTTTTTTTTTTGGTATTCTGGAAAATATCAGTCTTTGGGACTTAATGAATTCATGAGCATTGATTCCTAGGGGGGATAGCATGCAGAGTATATTGGAAAATAGAGAAGCTCAGCCTAATGTCAAAATATTTTACCTTCTCTCACCCAAGCCTTACACACACATTTGGGAAAGTCTTGTGGACTCCAGGCAACTGATCTCTGCAGGCACCTGTCTAGACAGCTTAGTGAAGTGGAGGGGTGCCTGCAGAGAGCTACGCCTTTTGAATACATTAAGTGATGGATACCTTTGGATCTAGATATTTTATGTAATCTGTTGTTTTAGGGAAAATCAGAAATCAATGTCAGCCTCCAGCCTGGCCGTTACCCACTTTCTTAAAGCTGGTATCACTGCCTCCACCAGGGACAGAGGTCCCAGACTGACAGTCTCCTGATCTGTTTTATCTGGGTTTCATATATGCACATAGCAGACATTTCACTATTTGGAGACGTCACAAAGCAAAATCCAGATTTTGACTTCCTCCAAAACACCTGAAGATCTGACAGCACTGAGTTGACATTCAACCTGATAGCAATTTAGGGATGTTGGGAAGTAGCTCCCTTGAAACAGGTCAGGGGTACACTCAGCAATTTCCCACCATCTTTAGTACTGGTGACTTCTGGATGGAGGCCCAACACCATTTGCCTTTTTTTTTTTTTTTTAAATCACACATATGCTTCTTATTTTTCTTGTAGGAGAGAAATATATCTCTCTACTACAAAATCTATTAAAAGGAGGAGGATAAAAATAGACCTGGAGACCTAATATTTCAATAAAGGGGAAGAACATATTTTTTAGAGCAGATAAAACTATATTTCTGCTTATTTTCCAAAGGGAGAGCTTTAACAGATTTTTCTTAAGCCTGGTCTGCCTTATTTGATTTTGATACTTGCCTTGGACACTGGGGACATTTGAATTTGAGACCCTTGACTCACATCTCAGCCTTAGAGGTTTTTAGGAAAGCCCTGACATGAAGCAGGTGCCCTCACACTGACACGGCTCCCTCACCCAGGGGTGCTCAGAGTCAGACGCCCTTCCAAACCCAGGAGCTGGGACCCTGTCTTGTTGCTCATAGTCTGCTCCAGCCCCTCTCCCTTCTGTAAGTCCTGAAGTTCAATGCCAGCCTTCAGTTTAAGAGCTGGGACCCCACTCTCTATAGAGGGACCCTTCAGAGGTAACAGCTTCCGGGGTTCACTCCCAAGTGTCTTGGTGATGCCAGCTGATTGGCACCACTCACTTCCTATTAGAGACTCCTGTGTCCCTATAAGAAACTTCTTAGATGGCTCAAGTGATAAAGAATTTACCAGCAGCGAAGGAGACATGAGAAATGTGGGTTTGATCCCCAGGGTGGGAAGATCTCCTGGAGGCAGAAATGGCAACCCACTCAAGAATTCTTGTTTGGGAAATTCCATAGACAGAGGCGCCTAGGGAGCTACAGTCTGTGGGTTTGCAGAGTCAGACACGACTGAGCACAGAAACGGGTGTATCTATAACTTGGATCGTTCCTGAGTTCCATAGTCTTTCCAGCCTCTTAGCTTGTCTTAGCTCACTGTATATCCTCCACCCACTGCTTCTGCTGGACATTACCCTAAAAAAAGATGAGGGACTGAAATCCACTGGGGAAATGAAGGGCTATGTCCTAGATCTTGAAATAAATGTCATAATCAACCCAGACAAGAGAAGTAACTGGTGGGGGGCCTTTCACAGGTGGGCTGAGGAGTTCTGGTTCTTTCCACCACCTGGCATCTCTTTTTGTTCATAGAAACAACATGAATAAGCATTTCCAAAAAGGCCATATGCTGCCTTTGAAACTTATATTACAGGGCCCACCTGGTCGATAAGGCTCTTGTGCTAAAAACGATGGATAGAATCCAGGGCAGGTCCACATTTCACTGGACTCAGAGTGTTTATGAGGAACCAGCATCTTGACCTGCATGCTCCCACTCTTTGCATCTTTCAAGGAGCAGGTGGATGAACTAAAATGTGCTTGAAAGTGAAAGTCGCTCAGTTGTGTCCAACTCTTTGCAACTCCATGGACCATAGCCTATTATACTCTGTTCATGGGATTCTCCAGACAAGATACTGGAGTGGGTTGCCATGCCCTCCTCCAGGGGATCTTCCTGATCCAGGATTTGAAAATGGGGCTCCCTCCTTGCAGGCAGATTTTTGTTTTAAACCATTTGAGCCCCCAGGGAAGCCCCATATTTAGACACCAAAAGACAATCTTCCTCTGGGAAAATTCTGAACCTGAAGCCCAAAGAGATGTGATCTCCTGAAAGGACAGGTATGCTAAGTTCCTGGGGATGCCACAGTGAGGCACCTCTAGGCTGAGTCACCTCCTTACTGGTCTCTCTTTCTGTTCCCACCCAAACATCATGGCAGACACCAGTGGCAGCTGCCATGACTCCCCAAGTGGAGGCTGTGTACCACATAGAGTCATCATAGGATATTTTGAGAAAGAAACCTGTCAAAACATAACTTCTCACTTGTCTCAGCCTGGAGCACTATGGGAAGGAATCTGTGCTGCGAGTGGGCGTCCCTGCCTCCTCCTGTCTGGCACCATTTCATTAGGAGCAGTACTTCCAGAGACTAACCCAGACACACTATTGCAGATATGTCTCCCACTCAGCAGGTGTGGCATCCATCTGGAGGCCCAGGTGAGCGTAAACCATACGACAATTCAAGAAGTAGATGGAGTTAGTATTGACAACTACATCCTGGCCAAGGACAGCTAATTTCTTACACCTGGAAACACAAATCAAGATCCATACTGAGGTGAATTGTGGTTCTAGGTTAGAGCCTCTAGAATGGCTGCTGCTGCTGCTGCTGCTAAGTCACTTCAGTCGTGTCCGACTCTGTGTGACCCCAAAGACGGCAGCCCACCAGGCTCCACCATCCCTGGGATTCTCCAGGCAAGAATACTGGAGTGGGTTGCCATTTCCTTCTCCAATGCATGAAAGAGAAAAGTGAAAGTGAAGTCGCTCAGTCTGTCCGACTGTTAGCGACCCCATGGACTGCAGCCCAGAATGGCTGCCGCACAACGAAAAAAGGCATTCTTACCCTTGGTTGCCCACACCTCTTATCTGGGATCTCAACCTCTCTCTCCCATCTCCTAGTTGGCTTGGTTGTTTGTTTCTCCCTTATTCTGATTTCTAATATTTGACTTTAACTTTGTTATCACCTCCTTCTCCTTCCCTTATAGATTCCCCTGACATATGTCTTTAAAAAAAATTATATTGGAATATAGCCTGCAATGCAGGAGACTTGGGTTTGATCCCTGGGTGGCAAAGATCCTCTGGAGGAGGGCATGGAAAGCCACTTCAACATTCTCGCCTGGAGAAACCCCAAGGACAGAGGAGCTGGGTAGTCTGCAGTCCATGGTGTCACAAAGAGCTGGACACGACTGAGCGACAGCATGGCGAGTAGTTGGTTAAAGGGGCTTCCCAGGTGTCACTGTCAGCCAAGAGCCCGCCTGCCAATGCAGGACCCGTCAGAGACACGGGTTCAGCCCCTGGGCCAGGAAGACGCCCGCGAGGAGGGCATGGCAGCATACTCCAGTATTCTTGCCTGGAGAATGCTATGGACAGAGAAACCTGGCAGGCTACAGTCCATGGGCTCACAAGGAGTCAGGCATGACTGAAGTGCCTTAGCATGCATGCACGCAGCAAACAGTATGAGCTTGGACTTGGTAACAATCTGACAAATACTTTTGGCATCACTCTTACCCTTCTTCCTGACCAGAATGGACAAGAGATGCCTAGGGATGTAGCATTCATGGTATGGCATGTGAAGAAAGCCACATGAGAAGGACGGCAGGGCAGAATGATAGAAGAAACTAGGCTAATGCGTGGTGCTGTGGAGCTACGGAACCTGAACTAGACTGCCATTCCTTGACTTCTTGTCAGGTGAAAAAGTCTCTACAGCTCTTGGTTTTCCGTTACTTTCCAGCCAAACCCATTTCTAATGGATACCGAAGCCCTATTTCTTTGCTCCCAGGTTTTGTCAGAAACCTTACCTCAGGTGTCTAATACTACGGGCCGAATTATAACATGCCCGCCCCCT
>SJYX01020063.1:320487-337632 GCA_006410675.1 Oreotragus oreotragus
AAAAGGGGGGGAATCTGAACACAGACGTATCCACAGAGGGAAGGTGAATGAGAAGACATGGGAGAAGAAGGCCATCTACAAGCCAAGGACAGACATTTGGGACAGATTCTTCCCTCACAGCCCTCAGAAGAAGCCAAACCTGAAGACCCTTTGATCTCAGACTTCCAGCCTCCAGAGTTCTGAGAAAAACATGTCTGCTTTTGAAGTCACTCAGTCTGTGGTCCACTGTTATGGCAGCTCTAGCTGCCTAACACACACATCTGTATTTCCTTCTCATGGCATCTTATCCTCTCTCCGTAAGGGGCTTAGCAGTAGGACTACTCACATCTACATCATTTCTTTAAATATAAATCCCTCTGGTGATTATTATGGGCACTATAGGCACCTCACCCCAGTACTCTTGCCTGGAAAATCCAATGGACGGAGTAGCCTGGTGGGCTACAGTCCATGGGGTCGCTAACAGTCGGACAGACGGAGCGACTTCACTTTCACTTTTCTCTTTCATGCATTGGAGAAGGAAATGGCAACCCACTCCAGTATTCTTGCCTGGAGAATCCCAGGGATGGGGGAGCCTGGTGGGCTGCCGTCTATGGGGTCACACAGAGTCAGACATGACTGAAGTGACTTAGCAGCAGCATAGTTTGAGAACCACTATCAGTTTAAAGTCTTACAGAAAAAAAATAGTGTAGAAATAAACTCTACTGACAGGCTGTGGGGAGAGAGCACTGGGGTCAAAGGCAGACTGAAGCTACACCAGGAGAGTGAGGCGCTTCAGGGGAAGACTAAGAGCCAAGACTCTAAAGCAGGAAAGCAATAGGTGTGTTTGGGGGTTATGATAATAAGAAGGAGAACCCCAGTCAGCATCGTGTAACACTTTGTAGTTTATGCTGCAATTTTACTTCCACTGTGTCCCATTAAATGCTCACCTGTCAGGATTGCAGGGGAGGTTACGGGTTACCTGTGACCCTGTGTGGAAGTTACCATTTTATTCTCTTAACACAGGGTAAGACACACAGTCTAGATATTAGAAACAGCATGTGCAAGTTGTCAAGGTCTCTATGGTTTTTTTGCGGGGGGGGGGGGGGCAACCAGAAAGCCCAGTTGTGTGAGAACCACCTCGTCTCATGCCACAGTGAAGGAAGCTGTATCCCCTGCAGCACCACAGCTCTCTGCCTGCTTGTCGCTGGGCTGACATAGGAGAAGGGAGAAGAGTGAAGGAGTCATCAAAACTGGTTCCTTGAGGCAGCCCTAGGATGGAGGGAACATAGGACCTGGAAGGCTTTATCCCTTTCATCTATACACTTAGGACCCATTTCCAAAGGATACAAAATAGGAACCAACAGTCAGGTAGTGCTGATGGGAAAAGGTGAGGAAAAGACTCTAGGAGTTATCACTCATTCTATCCCATTAAGGAGGCTCCCTCTTCCCTGCCAGCCTCACTCCAGCCCACCTGGGATTTGTACAGGCCAGGACTTCAGCCTTGAGATGAAAATCCTTCCTTTACATCCATATGCAGCAGTGAAAAGGCCATTGGAGAGTGATGGAGAATGTGATCAGCCTGAACACTGCTGAAGCCATGGCACTTAGACAGAGTAGACTGATGGAGGTTAAGTATCTGTGTTCCTACCTGTCTATGCATCTATCAGTCTTTCTATCTGTCATCCACCTATATATCTATGCTTCTTACAATACATATTTGAGGCTACTTATAAAATGTTCATGATATAAAAGAAATAGTCAAGGGAGTTACTGGGCTGAGGAGCCTATAAAAGGAAAATATGGGTGGAAAAGTAAGTATATAGACCATCAGGTGCAGACCATAAGATTTGTTGCAATAAATGGCTCCCAAGTATGACTTGGCTTTCTGGTCGCCAAAAGTTATAAGAAGCAAACTGCCCTTAATGGTAAAAAGAAAGAAATAAACAGAAGAATGACAGTTTTAAGCAGAACAGGTTTTCCTGATGATGAGACCCAAGAGGAATTTCTCCCATGGGTCTTCGTGAAGAATACACTGTGCTGTAGAGGGAAACATTCTCGGCAATATCCCCAAAATGACATTTTTTGGTCTATTAATCTGAGCCTCTCAATGGCATAGTGCCAAAGAGTAGAGGAAAAGCAAAGTGGTCCTAATGAAGCATTTTCATGGTGTTCTGAGCAAAAGCTCACATTTCAACTTCATAGAACAGGGTCTTAAATGTGAAGGTGCACAATTTCTCATGCACTCCTTGAGAATACATCAAAAATTTATTCCCAGTATAGATAAATGCAGGCTTCTCTGGTGGTTCAGATGGTAAAGAATCCACCTGCAATGCAGGAGACTTGAGTTCAATTGGTGAGTTGAGAAAATCCCCGGAGAAGAAAATGGCAACCCACTCCAGCATTCTTGCCTGGAGAATTCTATGGACAGAGAATCCTGGTGGGCTATAGTTCACGGGGTAACAAAGAGTCAGACACGACTGAACGTCTAACTTCAAATTTTAAAGAACTGGAATCATAGAAAGTGTGTTCTCCTACTATAATATAACTGACTAGAAATAAGTAGCAAAAAGATGACCAGAAAGTCTTCAAGCACATGGAAAAAATACAATACACTTCCAAATAGTGATTGGTCAAAGGACATTTTAAAAAATACAATGAACTAAATAAAAACACAAAAATTTATATCAATAAATACATATATTAGAAAAAAAGGGAAAAAAAACTCAATAATCTAAGCTCCCATGTTAAAACTAATAGAAGATAGAAAGCAAAATAAACTCAAAGCAAACAGAAGGAAGAAAATAGCAAAGAGCAGAAATTAATGAAATTAAAACCAGGAAAAAATTAAAGAAAATCAATGAAACAAAGAGCTGATTCTTTGCAATTAAAAAATTGACTAATCTCTAGCAACATAGGCAAATTTAAAAAGAGTACTAATATCAGGAATTGAATATGGTAATATCATTATAGGCCCTGTACACACACACATACAAAACAATAATAAGTGGATTCTATGAACAACTCTGTACACATCAATATAATAATTTAGATAAAATGGACTGATTTACTCCAGACACAGACTTACCACAAAACAGAAAATAGAAAATCTGAATAGTCCATAGCTATTAGAGAAATTATAATTATAATTTTAAAACTCTTGAAAAAGAAATCTCCAGACCCAGGTGGTTTTACTGGAGATTTCTACCAAATGTTTAAAGAAGAATTAACATTAATTTATTCAGAAATAAAGGAAAGGAGGGAAGGTGCCTGATTTTATCTTATTAAGCTAATATTATATTACACTGATATCCAAACCAAAGAAATATGAGATGGAAGAAAGAAAAGACAAGTGAAAGAGGAAAAGAAAAAACCTACAAATGTATATTTCTAGTAACATAGGTGCTAAAATTATTTTTAAAATATTAACATATATAATTCAGGAATACGTAAAAAGAATTCTACACCATGGCCAAGTAGGGCTTATTCCAAGGATGTAAGACTGGTTCATTATTTAAAAATTAATATAACATACCTTGTGTGTGTGTGTGCTCAGTTTTGTCTGACTCTTTGTGACCACGTGGACTTCAGCCCACCACGCTTCTCTGTCCATGGGATTCTCCAGGCAAGAATGCCAGAGTGGGCTTCCACTTCCTTCTCCAGGGGATCTTTCAGACTCAGGGATCAAAGCTGTGTCTCCTGTGACTCCCCTGCACTGGCAGACAGATACTTTACCACTGAGCCACCTGGGAAGCCCCGATCATACCTTACTAATTATCGAAAGAAGAAAAATCATGTAAATAGATGTAGGGAAGCATATGAAAAAATTAAGTGTGCATTTATAACAAAATCAGGAAAATAGGAATAGAAGGAAACTTTCTCAACTTTCATAATGAGTATCTATAAAAACCTAGGGATGATATCATGTTTAATGGTGAAAGACTGAATGTTGTCTCCCTAAGACTGGGAACAAGGCAACAATATTTATGCTTATCACTCAAATTCAACATAGCACTGGATATTCTAGTCATGCAATAAGGCAAAAAAGGAAAGCAAAGACACACAGAACAGAAGAGAAGAAATAAAACTGGCCCTATTTTCATGTGGCATGATTATCTACATAGTAAATCACCAGACTAAAAAAAAAAAAAATGAATATATAAGAATACCTCACAGAACTGAGTTCAGAAAAGCTTTGTGATGCAAGATGAACAAACAAAAATTAATTGTACTTCAATATACTAGCAATAAAAATATGAATTCCAAAATTAAAAATACAGTATAATTTAAAGTCACTCAAAAAACATGAAATGAGTGTAAATCTAGAAGAAAAATATGTGTGGAACTTGTATGCAGAAAACTATGAAATGCTAATGAAATACATTTTTAAAGTCTTAAATAAATGGAGAGACAGTGTTTATGGGTTAGAAGACACTACATAGAAAAAATTTTCCNAAAGTAAGTATATAGACCATCAGGTGCAGACCATAAGATTTGTTGCAATAAATGGCTCCCAAGTATGACTTGGCTTTCTGGTCGCCAAAAGTTATAAGAAGCAAACTGCCCTTAATGGTAAAAAGAAAGAAATAAACAGAAGAATGACAGTTTTAAGCAGAACAGGTTTTCCTGATGATGAGACCCAAGAGGAATTTCTCCCACGGGTCTTCGTGAAGAATACACTGTGCTGTAGAGGGAAACATTCTCGGCAATATCCCCAAAATGACATTTTTTGGTCTATTAATCTGAGCCTCTCAATGGCATAGTGCCAAAGAGTAGAGGAAAAGCAAAGTGGTCCTAATGAAGCATTTTCATGGTGTTCTGAGCAAAAGCTCACATTTCAACTTCATAGAACAGGGTCTTAAATGTGAAGGTGCACACATTTCTCATGCACTCCCTGAGAATACATCAAAAATTTATTCCCAGTATAGATAAATGCAGGCTTCTCTGGTGGTTCAGATGGTAAAGAATCCACCTGCAATGCAGGAGACTTGAGTTCAATTGGTGAGTTGAGAAAATCCCCGGAGAAGAAAATGGCAACCCACTCCAGCATTCTTGCCTGGAGAATTCTATGGACAGAGAATCCTGGTGGGCTATAGTTCACGGGGTAACAAAGAGTCAGACACGACTGAACGTCTAACTTCAAATTTTAAAGAACTGGAATCATAGAAAGTGTGTTCTCCTACTATAATATAACTGACTAGAAATAAGTAGCAAAAAGATGACCAGAAAGTCTTCAAGCACATGGAAAAAATACAATACACTTCCAAATAGTGATTGGTCAAAGGACATTTTAAAAAATACAATGAACTAAATAAAAACACAAAAATTTATATCAATAAATACATATATTAGAAAAAAAGGGAAAAAAAACTCAATAATCTAAGCTCCCATGTTAAAACTAATAGAAGATAGAAAGCAAAATAAACTCAAAGCAAACAGAAGGAAGAAAATAGCAAAGAGCAGAAATTAATGAAATTAAAACCAGGAAAAAATTAAAGAAAATCAATGAAACAAAGAGCTGATTCTTTGCAATTAAAAAATTGACTAATTTCTAGCAACATAGGCAAATTTAAAAAGAGTACTAATATCAGGAATTGAATATGGTAATATCATTATAGGCCCTGTACACACACACATACAAAACAATAATAAGTGGATTCTATGAACAACTCTGTACACATCAATATAATAATTTAGATAAAATGGACTGATTTACTCCAGACACAGACTTACCGCAAAACAGAAAATAGAAAATCTGAATAGTCCATTAGCTATTAGAGAAATTATAATTATAATTTTAAAACTCTTGAAAAAGAAATCTCCAGACCCAGGTGGTTTTACTGGAGATTTCTACCAAATGTTTAAAGAAGAATTAACATTAATTTATTCAGAAATAAAGGAAAGGAGGGAAGGTGCCTGATTTTATCTTATTAAGCTAATATTATATTACACTGATATCCAAACCAAAGAAATATGAGATGGAAGAAAGAAAAGACAAGTGAAAGAGGAAAAGAAAAAACCTACAAATGTATATTTCTAGTAACATAGGTGCTAAAATTATTTTTAAAATATTAACATATATAATTCAGGAATACGTAAAAAGAATTCTACACCATGGCCAAGTAGGGCTTATTCCAAGGATGTAAGACTGGTTCATTATTTAAAAATTAATATAACATACCTTGTGTGTGTGTGTGCTCAGTTTTGTCTGACTCTTTGTGACCACGTGGACTTCAGCCCACCACGCTTCTCTGTCCATGGGATTCTCCAGGCAAGAATGCCAGAGTGGGCTTCCACTTCCTTCTCCAGGGGATCTTTCAGACTCAGGGATCAAAGCTGTGTCTCCTGTGACTCCCCTGCACTGGCAGACAGATACTTTACCACTGAGCCACCTGGGAAGCCCCGATCATACCTTACTAATTATCGAAAGAAGAAAAATCATGTAAATAGATGTAGGGAAGCATATGAAAAAATTAAGTGTGCATTTATAACAAAATCAGGAAAATAGGAATAGAAGGAAACTTTCTCAACTTTCATAATGAGTATCTATAAAAACCTAGGGATGATATCATGTTTAATGGTGAAAGACTGAATGTTGTCTCCCTAAGACTGGGAACAAGGCAACAATATTTATGCTTATCACTCAAATTCAACATAGCACTGGATATTCTAGTCATGCAATAAGGCAAAAAAGGAAAGCAAAGACACACAGAACAGAAGAGAAGAAATAAAACTGGCCCTATTTTCATGTGGCATGATTATCTACATAGTAAATCACCAGACTAAAAAAAAAAAAAATGAATATATAAGAATACCTCACAGAACTGAGTTCAGAAAAGCTTCGTGATGCAAGATGAACAAACAAAAATTAATTGTACTTCAATATACTAGCAATAAAAATATGAATTCCAAAATTAAAAATACAGTATAATTTAAAGTCACTCAAAAAACATGAAATGAGTGTAAATCTAGAAGAAAAATATGTGTGGAACTTGTATGCAGAAAACTATGAAATGCTAATGAAATACATTTTTAAAGTCTTAAATAAATGGAGAGACAGTGTTTATGGGTTAGAAGACACTACATAGAAAAAATTTTCCCTGAATTGATATACAGATTTAGCACAATCTGCATAGAAACCCTAGGAAGATTTTTTTTTTTTTTTTTTACTATATATAGGTAAGATTATTCTAAAATGTATATGGGAAGGCAAAAGAGCCACATTAGCAAAACAGTTTGATAAAGAACAGCACATTGAGAGGAATCAGTCTACTCAATTTGAAGACTTAATTATATAGCTATAATAAATCAAGATTGTGTGGTTGGATAGAGACACATAAATACATGAAACAGAATAGGGAATGCAGAAAGAGACCTACATAAATATAGCCAACTGATTTTTAACAAAGGCATAAAAGAAATTCAGTGGAGGAATGATCACCTTTTCAACAAATGGTGCTGAAGCAATTGGATTTCCATGAGGAAATAAATAAACTTTCACCAAAGTTTCAAATCTTACACATAATAATTTAAAGTATCATAAAACTAAATATGAAACTAAAACTATAAAACCTTTAGAAATCATTTTAAAAATCTTTGAGATCTAAATCTAGGCAAAAGTTCTTAGGCCTGACACCAAATGCACAATGCATAAAAAGAAAAATTAGTAAACTAGATATCATTAAAATGAAAAACTTGCTCAGTAGCAGTTTCTGTTGGGCTTCCTGATGGCTCAGTGGTAAAGAATCTGCCTGTTAATACAGGAGATGTGAGTTTGATACTTGGGTAAGGAAGATTTCCTAGAGAAGGAAATGGCAACCTACTCCTTTATTCTTGTCTGGGAAATCGTATGGACAAAGGAGCCTGGCTGGCTATATTCCATGGAGTGACAGAAGAGTCAGACACAACTTATTAAGTAACAAGATCCTGTTAAGAGGGTGAAAAATATAAGTTATGTCAAATATCAGCACTACCCAATGTTATCTACAGATTTAATCCAATCCCTACCAAAATTCCAGTGCTATTTTCTAGCAGAAATAGGAAAAACTCATCTTAAAATACATATGGAATTTCAAAGGACCCTGAATAATCTCAACAGTCTTGAAAAAGAACAAAGTTGGAGGACACAAGCTTTCTGATTTCAAAACTTACTACAAAGCTAAGGTAAACAAAACAACTACATTCCACACACAGACTAACCCAATAGAGAGTACAGAAGTAAATCATTATATATGTGGTCAAATGATTGCCAATAGAGTGTCAAGCCAACTCAATGGGGAAAAGATAGTTTTTCACAAATGATGATGGGAAATCTTGGTATCTACATGCAAAAGAAAGAAGCTCAACCTTTATACAAAAATTAACTCAATAAGATCCACACCTAAATATAAGACTTAAAACTATAGTACTCATGGAAGAAAACATTGGACAAAAGGCCACAACTTTGAACTTGTTAATAATTACTCACAGATGCCTCTAAAAGCATAGAAAGAATAAGAAAAACCGAGTAAGAAAAAAGAGAAAAGAATAAGAATAGAGAAATTAGGCTTCACAAAAATTTTAAAATTTTGTGTCTCAAAAGACACTATTAAGGGGGGTAAAAAGGCAACCTACAGAATGAGAAAAAATATTTGAAAATCATAGCTGAGATGTGGAAGCAACCCAAGTGTCCATTCATAGGTAAAGAGATAAACAAAGTACGTAAAAAGGAATATTACTCAGGATAGGCTTCCCTGGTGGCCTGCAATGCAGGAGACCCAGGTTGGGAAGATTCCCTGGAGAAAGGAATGGTGACCCACTCCAGTATTCTTGCCTAGAGAATCCCATGGACATAGGAACCTGGCCAACTATACTCCATGGGGTCACCAAGAGTCAGACACGACTGAGCAACTAACATTTGCACTTTTTCTTTACAAAGGAAAGAAATTTGACATGTGTTACAAAACGGTTAAGCCTTAAGGACATTATGCCAAGTGAAATGCACAAGTCACACACACACACACACATACACACAAACCCCACAAAACAAATACTGTATACTTCCACTTATGTGAGATGTTTACACAGTCAAACCAAAGAAGCAGAAAGTCCAACCTTGATTGCTGTGGGGTTGCGGAATGGTGTGTTATTATTTAATGGGTATAGAGTTTCAGTTTTGCAAGATGAAAAGAATTTGGAGATAGATCATGATGATGGTTGCACAGTGTGAATACACCCAATACCACTGAATGATACACTTAAAAATGATTAAAATAGTAAAATTTATATTTTGTGTATTTTACCACAAAATTTAGAGAAAATTAACTCCAAAAAGGTCATAGACATTAAAGTAAAACTAAAACTATAAAATTTTTAGAAAACATAAAAAATTTTGTATCTAAGGCTAAGCAAAATTTCTTAGGCATGACACCAAATGGACAACATATGAAAAGGAAAATTAATAAATTTTATCTCATCAATATGAAAACCTTTTCTTCTTCGACATATCCTATTAGGAAAATGAAAACGTAATCTATAAACTAGGTGAACATGGGCTTCCCTGATGGCTCACACAGTAAAGAATCTGCCTGCAAAATGGGAGACCCAGGTTCGATCCCTGGGTCTGAAAGATCCCCTGGAGAAGGGAACAGCTAGCCACTCCAGTATTCTTGCCTGGAGATTGTCATGGACAGAGGAGCCTGGCAGGTGACAGTTCATGGAGTTGCAAAGAGTTGGACACAACTGAGCGACTAACTCTTTCACTTTCAGGTGAACATATTTGCAAACTGCATATCCAGCAATGAGGATTAGTATCTAGATTATATAAACAACTATCAAAACTCAGTGGTATGGACTTCCCTGGTGGTCCAGTGGCTAAGACTTCATGGCCCCACAGCAGGGGGCCTAAGTTTGATCTCTGATCAGGGAATGAGATCTCACATGCCACAATTAAAGATCCTGCCTGCCAAAACCAAGTTCAAAGATCCTGTGTGCCACAACTAAAACCCAGTGTAGCCAGACAAATAAATACTTTTAAACAGGAAAGCACAACTGCGGTTTATCCCCCACCCAAAAAACCCTCAGTGGTAAGAAAAATAAACAGTATAATTAGAAAATGGTCAACACATATGCAGAGACATTTCACAGAAGATATACACGCAGATGGCAAAGAAGCACAAGTGAAGATACTCAACATCATCGGCCATTAGGAAATAGAAATTAAAAACAACAATGAGATATTATATACTCCTATCAGAGGGGTAAAAATGAAAAATAGTGACAGGACCAAGTGTTAGTGACTATGCAAAGAATCTGAATCACTCATACATTGGTGATGAGAATGTTAAATGAATGGTACAGTCACTCTAGAAAACAGGTTGTCAGTTTCTTCAAATAAAACCAAATGTGCATCTACCTGGCTACGTTACCCAGAGAAATTGAAACTTATGCGGACACAGATATCTGTAGATGAATGTTTATAGCAGTTTTATTCGTAATAGAAGCTGGGAATCCCATGGACAGGGAAGCCTGGTGGATTACGGTCCAAGGGGTCACAAAGAGTTGGATATGACTGAGTACACACACACACACACACACACACACGCACATTTGAAACCTTAGTATAAAATCTAATATATGATGAACATTCCAAAATGTATCAAGATTACCATCATTATCATCTCAGCTAACAAGTGGCAGAGCCACTGTCCCAGGTCCAGCCTGGGACATTCTGATGCAGTGTTCACATTCTGATATTGGTTCCTGACAGTTGAATTCTTCCACAGCAACACCACAAAGCTCTTCCTGATAGATGGGAAAGGGAGAAAGGAGAAAAGAGTAAAGAGTACCTAGCTCTGCACATCTCAGCTCGTAACAGCTGTTCTGACTCACCCTACAAATGGTGAGACCCTAAAAGTCAGCAGTTTCACATAGCTCTTCCCATGCCTCTCTCCCCTACATCTCTGACCCACATTTGCATATGCAACCACAGTTGCATACCCTCATTTCATAGTGAAAAAAAGAGAAAGACTAGAGGAAAGGAATTGCCTGGTGAAGATTTACACAGCTGATTAGAAACTAAACCCAGGCCTTTCAATCTCTCCAGTGCCTCTACTAGGAAGTGGTTTCATGGTGACCCTTTCCTGGTGAACAATGCACCTGCTGGTATCAATGAGGTGCCCAGCAGTTCAGGGAAGAGGAGAGATGGACACCATCACAATGGGGAAAGACTTGCCTTGGGTCCTGAATGAACAGAGTACATCCCTAAGTAGAGGCGAGTGGGAAAGACAGCACAGACCACAGGGAAAATTAAAAAATAGAATGGAGGTGGAGAGGAATATGTGTGGATGGAAAATGGGCAGCCATGATCCTAGAGCCCCTGTTCACGCTGATCCCTAACAGACCTCATCTCTGTAAGTTCTCCCATTTTCAAAATGAGATACTTGCTCTCTTTCTCTTGGGTCAGTGGCAATGCAAAATGAGATAAGAATTGCAGCTCTCCTTACAAACTGGGAAGAGGTGGGTCCACACATGGGATTGCTGTTAGCAGAAGATGAGTTTGGGGAATCTTGACAAACAGGCTGTGGAGTCTGGACAGGAACCTCTAGGAACCTGGAGTGGTAAAGGTTTCTTCTAGGTGTAGCCAGTTCAAATTCTGCCAGCAGGGACGACAGCATCAGGTCCACACCATGACCCACATGGTCAGATAGTAGTAAAGATCATCATGACACAAAAGGCAAACTTGCATTGGATGTCAAAGCCTGGGAGGACGCCTGGCCCTGCACTCATTGTCACAATCCCCCCGGGCTCTCCCAGGGTCCCCTCTTAGTCTCCAAATAGGAACAAACAATCGGGCCTCTCCACAGTGCGTTTGAATGTGCTTGGGAAACTGTAAAGCGCTGTCCCCATGGAAGGGATGGTGGCTTTGAGGAGCAAAGACACCTGGGCCACAGACAGATGGCAGGTGTCAGCTGGAGCCGGCCCTCTTGGCGCTTCTCCTGGGGTGCACGCTGGCTCGGATCTCAAAGGGGATTACACTCCCAGAGAAGGCACAGCGCTGCTACTCAGGCTTAACTGAGCTCACAGGCTGGTATTCTCCCCCATATCTTCTAATTAATAGTCAGGATTAACAGCTGCCACTGCTGGGTCTAAGCCATCTAATCAGAGGCGCGCAGGCTCCTGGGTGTTCAACATTCCCCGTGCTCCGCAGCCTTCCCGAGCCCTTGGAGAAATGCATTCAGAAATTAAAACAACAAAAACAAGAAGAAATCCATCCTCCTCCCCCTCCCCAGAGTCTCCTGGGATTGGAATTGTGCCTGGCTCTCCTCTGAGATGAAAGCAGAAGGACCCCTTCCCCCAAGGCTGCTTGGTGGAGAGGGTTTCTGGAAGCTTTTCTGAGAGGGGATGGGGTAGCAGCCATGCAAAGACCTGGGAAAGACACACCCTCAGAGCAAATCACCTATATCATTCTAATAATGCTAATAGTAATAACAAAATAATAATGTCATTGTTAAACAGTCACCATTTGTTGAATGCATACTACGTGCCAGGGGTAACTCTGTTTGACATGAATCAATTATTTCACATGCACAAAAGCCTAAGTGACACATACAAATATCATCTCTTTTATATATACCAGGAACTAGGGCACGGAGGAACTGAGCCACTTGATCAAACTCACACAGATGGTTAGTGATGGAAATGAGATTTGAACCCAGGTACCCTTGCTCCTTGGCTTTCCTGTTAGCTCAGCTGGTAAAGAATCTGCCTGCAATGCAGGAGACCTGGGTTCGATCCCTGGACTGGGAAGATCCCCTGGAGAAGAGAGAGGCTACCCACTCCAGTGTTCTGGCCTAGAGAATTTCATGGACTGTGAGGTCCATTGGGATCACAGAGTCAGACTCCACTGAGTCACTTTCACTTTTACCCTTGCTCCTAGGTACCACTAGTGGTAAAAAATCCACCTGCCAATGCCGGAGATGCAAGAGACGCGGTTTCAATCCCTGGGTTGGGAAGATCCCCTAGAGGAGGAAATGCCACACTCCAGTTTTCTTGCCTGGGAAATCCCATGAACAGAGAGAGCCTGGTGGGCTACAGTTCATGGGATCACAAAGAGTCAGACACGACTGAGTGACGGAGCACCCCTATGCCTTCGCCTGATGTATGACACCCCTGTGGAAGGAAAAGTAGGGGGCCAGAGTCATGTCTTTCAGCCACCCCATCGCCTTCCCAGACAGCCTCTGAGGCACATCTACAGATTCCGGATCTCAGAACAAAATTACCTTGTAACTCCTATTAAAAAAAGCGCTGCTGGTAGTGTCAGCGGTGTCTCCAGCTGTGTCCCGGGATCAGTCCCTGTTCCGCTGACAGTCAGCAGAAGAGACACGTGGAAGGTCTGAGTGAGTGGTCAGGGAGCCACCCATAACCCCAGAGAGCCTTCCTAGGGGTGTCTCCTGCCACCTCCCACAGGCCACGCCCTCCACACTGCTCTGACTCTGGCTTCCTCTTAATGGACTCTGCCTCACCCCCTCCCCCACTCTGTCCATCCTCATGCATTTCTTCTGCAAACATCCAAGGACCATCTTCCAGTTGCTCGACCCTCTGTGAGGGGCTGGTGGTAAAAAGATAACCCACTTCTCTGCCCTCAACTCAGGTTTTCGCTGAAAGCTCTGATTGCTCATATGCTGCTTCTCTCCAGCCTCCCTGCTGAGGCTCTCAGGGCTCTCACTGGCCCACTTCTCACCAGGGCTCTTCCTGCTTCTCATCTGGCAGCTTCCGTTTCCCCAGTGGGATGGCATCTCTCTGTAATCATGCAGTTCTGGGGCCCTGTCCCCCAGCAGCACCAAATGGTAATAAGTCTGAGTCACACTAACTTTTGATTTATCAGTGTGGTCACCTAGAGAAGCTAAGGTGTAACTGTTCACGCTGGAAGCAGTGGGAAAACACACAATTTGGCATCAATATTGGTTGGCCAAAAAGTTCACTCAGGTTTTCCCTAAGATGTTACAGAAACACCTGAACCTTACTTTTTGGCCAACCTGATAGAAACAGATTTGGAGCCTAGCAAGTCTCCTTACTGGGGCTTCCCAGGTGGTGCTAGTGGTAAAGAAGCTTCCTGCCAGATCAGGAGACATAAGAGATGTGGGTTCGACCCCCTGGAGGAGGGTATGGCAACCCACTGCAGTATGCTTACCTGGAAAACCCCATGGACAGGAGCCTGATGGGCTACAGTCTATGGAGTCACAGAGTCAGGCACAACTGAAGCGACTTAGCATACATGTAGGCAAAGCTCCTTATTAGCTGAGATCAGTTCAGTTCAGTTCAGTCACTCAGTCATGTCCAGCTCTGCGACCACATGAATCGCAGCACGCCAGGCCTCCCTGTCCATCACCAACTCCCAGAGTTCACCGGGAGTTGAACTCATGTCCATCGAGTCAGCGATGCCATCCAGCCATCTCATCCTTGGTCGTCCCCTTTTCCTCCTGCCCCCAATCCCTCCCAGCATCAGGGTCTTTTCCAATGAGTCAACTCTTCTCATGAGGTGGCCAAAGTACTGGAGTTTCAGCTTCAGCATCAGTCCTTCCAATGAACACCCAGGACTGATCTCCTTTAGGATGGACTGGTTGGATCTCTTTACAGTCCAAGGGACTCTCAAGAGTCTTCTCCAACACCACAGTTCAAAAGCATCAATTCTTTGGTGCTCAGCTTTCTTCACAGTCCACTCTCACATCCATACATGATCACTGGAAAAAACCATAGCCTTGACTAGATAGACCTTTGTTGGCAAAGTAATGTCTCTGCTTTTGAATATGCTTACCAAGTTGGTCATAACTTTCCTTCCAAGGAGTAAATGTCTTTTAATTTCATGGCTGCTGCTGCTGCTAAGTTGCTTCAGTCATGTCCAACTCTGTGCAACCCCATAGACGGCAGCCCACCAGGCTCCCCTGTCCCTGGGATTCTCCAGGCAAGAACGTTGGGGTGGGTTGCCATTTCCTTTTCCAATGCATGAAAGTGCAAAGTGAAAGTGAAGTTGCTGCAGTCACCATCATTAGCTGAGATAGGCAGCCTCAAAGAGGGCCCCCCTGTGCCCCATGTCCTGGGACTCATGCCATTGTACAACATCGCTTGCTCTGGAGAGTGGACTAGACTTACCAACTCACTTGTATTGTTTTAATTATTTTTAATTGGAGGATAATTGTTTTACAATGTTGTGTTGGTTTCTGCCACACATCAACATGAAGCAGCCATAGGTAGGCCTGTGTTCCCTTCCTCTTGAGCCTCCCTCCCAGCTCCCACCCCCCACCCCATCCCACTCCTCTCGGTTGTCACAGAGCACTAGGTTGTGCACCCTGTGGTATTCAGCAGCTTCCCGTTAGCTAACTGTTTTACACATGGTCATGTATATGTTTCAACAGAGTGGAGCAGAAGTAAAAGGACACCGCTTCCGAGACTAGGTGAGGATCAGGCTGCAACTTCCATCCCAGGCACTCACTTTTCTTCCATTTAGAGGAAGCAGCTGCTGTGCTGTTGAGGAGCACTCCCATGTGTCAGAGATCTGGTATTTCCACCTACATTCAGAGACCCTGATGTACACGAGCTTAGAGATGGATCACCACCACCCTAGCTGAGCCTTGAGATGACCAGCCCTGGGCAACACTGTACCCTTGTGGGAGATCTTGAACCAGGGATACCCAGCTCAGCTGTGCCTAGATCCTGACCCCCGAAACTTTGATGCATATGTGCTTAGTTGCTCCAGTCATGTCCGATTCTTTTCAACCCCATGGGTTGTAGCCCACCAGGCTCCTCTATCCATGGGGTTCTCCAGGAAAGAATACTGGAGTAGGCTGCCATTTACTACTCCAGGGGTCTTCCCAACCCATGGATCGAACCCTGGTCTCTTGCATTGCAGGCAGATTCTTTACCACCTGAACCACCAGAGAAGCCCCCAAGCTAAGGTGATAAGTGAGTATTATTTTACGCTACTGAGATTTGGGATAGTTTGGTAAGTGGCAGTAAATAACTAATACACCAGCTGAGTGACATTGGGCAACAGTTTTGGTTTCTCAATTTATTGTAGAAAAACTTAAAATATGTTAAAGATATAGAATGGTATAAGAAAGCCCCATGCCCCACTTAGAGCCTGGTGTATAAAGGATTCTATTTTTTTAGGTACATAGGAGGCAGGGTGGTCTGCTGGATGTGAAGATAAGTAGGGGTACTGTTTCAATAGGCAATCTTGTTTTATCTCTCTTCCCATTGGGCACATTGTTTAACCCTTCTTGGCCTTAATTTATTCTTCTCTAAAATGGTGTGTTTTAAAACCTTTTCTTCTCAGCTATGACCTGAACTAATGCAGCTGGTCTAACTAATATGGTAACTCAGACATATATGAGATCAGTGAATGTCTATTTCTGCCTTTTCTTCCTTTCACATCTTAGATAAACCAATGTGTACTCAGGCCTTCAGTGATTTAGTCTAACAGATCGATCCATTCAGGCATCCTAGATGACAGGTTACTGGAGGTGACCTCACCATAACACGAGGGTAAGACCTGGCACAAAGCTTTTGTTCATGCTCTTAATGGATGCCTCCTGATGGAAATTATCGTGAAAATAAAATTCTCTTATTCCATCCAGGAAGTCACAACACAATTTCAGAATTATCATCCTGTAAGAAGAGGTGGCAAGAATACACAGAAGAACTGTACAGAAAAGATCTTCACAACCCAGATAATCATGAGGATGTGATCACTCATCTAGAGCCAGACATCTTGGAATGTGAAGTCAAGTGGGCCTTAGAAAGCATCACTATGAACAAAGCTAGTGGAGGTGATGGAATTTCAGTTGAGCTGTTTCAAATCCTGGAAGATGATGCTGTGAAAGTGCCGCACTCAATATGCCAGCAAATTTGGAAAACTCAGCAGTGGCCGCAGGACTGGAAAAGGTCAGTTTTCATTCCAATCCCAAAGAAAGGCAATGCCAAAGAATGCTCAAACTACCGCACAATTGCACTCATCTCACATGCTAGTAAAGTAATGCTCAAAATTCTCCAAGCCAGGCTTCAGCAATATGTGAACCGTGAACTCCCTGATGTTCAAGCTGGTTTTAGAAAAGGCAGAGGAACCAGAGATCAAATTGCCAACATCTGCTGGATCATGGAAAAAGCAAGAGAGTTCCAGAAAAACATCTATTT
>SJYX01020063.1:341235-359737 GCA_006410675.1 Oreotragus oreotragus
GAAGAGTTGACTCATTGGAAAAGACTCTGATGCTGGGAGGGATTGGGGGCAGGAGGAGAAGGGGATGACCGAGGATGAGATGGCTGGATGGCATCATGGACTCGATGGACGTGAGTGTGAGTGAACTCCGGGAGATGGTGATGGACAGGGAGGCCTGGCGTGCTGCGATTCATGGGGTCGCAAAGAGTCGGACACGACTGAGCGACTGAACTGAACTGACTGAACTGAAGAACTGAATATTGGATGACCAGGAAATGGCCCCGTGCCTTCAAAGAACACAAGAGGGTTGATGACCCTTTGGTAACCATTACAGCACCAAGTTCTAGGAGATGGTCAGTTACACACAGGAGGGGAGATATTCTATTGGTGTTTCCCAGGTGGCTCCTGGTTAAGAATCCACCTGCCAATTCAGGAAATGCAGGCTCTATTCCTGGGTCAGGCAGATCCCCCTGGAGGAGGAAATGGCACCTCACTCTAGTATTCTTGCCATGGACAGAGTAGCCTGCTGGGGTTACAGTCCATGGGGTCCCAAAGTGTCGAACATGACTGAGTGACTGAGCATGCACACATTCTGCTGGTGCGCTTGGAATCATATAAGGGAAAAGGTGTCATTCAGACTTACAGGGAAGGTGTTGAAGGAACAGCAGAGAGGAGACATTCCAATAGCCCCTGGGACTTGAGAGTGGGTGACATGGATGGCACTGCAGTGAAGTAGCATTGACAAGGAACAAGCAGAGGCTGCAGGAAGCTACGACTCCAAGGAGGGGCTTGAGGAGGGGCTGAAGATAGAATGGGGTCGGGCAGGAGGCGGATGGAAGCAGGGAAAAAGTGCCAGAGGAGAGGGGGAGAATCAAAATGCAGGAGAAAGGAGATAACTGATTGGGCAAAGTCCAGAAAGCAGTGTAACAAGTTGGGTGTCCTTTCCCCTGAGATCACTGATGTTCTTGGAGCTTGGTGTGTAAACGATTCTATAGTTCCAGGTACAAGGTACAGAGGGGGCAGGGTGATCTGCTGTATGTGAGGATGAGAAGGGGTACTGAGGAAAAACTATTCACCACGAACAGAGTGGGAATCAGTTCATCATGTCCCATCCAGGTGGATCAGCTTCCCTGTAAACAATGAGGACTGGCAGATTTCATGGGCCAGGAAGAAGGAAGAGGTACATTTGAAGTCTAGGACCTCCCAGAAAGGCAGTTATGGAAGAGAGACAAGAACACTTCTCCACTCTGGTTGGAGAAGTTGTGTGGTGCTGGGAGGAGATGTGGGCGTCGTGCAGGACCTAGGTCATGCAGGCCCGGAAGCTGGTTCGCAGGGCTGTGAGGGGTGCAGGCCACCGCCTCCCACAATGCCTTTCTTTCAGCATTCCAGCACAGAGGAGCCCAAGACGTTTTATAACTTTCAATCCTCCTTTTATGATGCTCGGAACTTGTCACCATCTGCTATGCAGGGCTTTAATGCAAATCTGAGTTTGCTTTTATGGTTTCAATTAACCTAATAATAAAGCAGGGCCGGCAGGCTCCCAAAAAACCTTCTCCTCCCACCCATTTCCAGGCAAGCTTCCCACCCGCCTCCCTTAATATGAAAGACCATGATGGTGTCTTCCTGCGACTGGAGACCCTTCCCCATTAACCATGTCCTGTCTGCACCAAATTAACCTTATCCTGTTGCTACCGCAGTGGCAGCTGGGGATCTCCTCCAACGGGGAAATTCACAGCTCGGGGCCCAAACTGGGATCTGGCACAACAGCTGCTACTTTACTACTGTCTTCTCAGGCCAGGAGGTGCTTCCTGAAGTGTGGTGTAAAAGGAAGTTCACGCACCTGAGACCAAGACGTGGCTTTAGGTCTCACTTCATCGTTGGGCCACCTTGAGCCATTGTCTGTGCCTCTCTGGGCTCCCTTTCCTTATCCACAACAAGAAAACTGCAGACACACTCTGAAGGATATTATGAGGATTAATCACCTGACTCCTAAGAAGTCCCCTTCTGGTTTCAGTGGGAACCAGAGGCTGGTTAGGAAAGTGTGTCCAGGATGATCAACTGTCCCAGTTTGTCCAGAACCAAGGGGTTTCCAGGGACTCAGCATGTTCAGTGCTAAAATCTGGAACATCCTGGGCAAACTGGAAGGAGTTGATCACCCTAGGTGTGTCTCCTTGGGGCACTATACTGGCAAGTCCAAGAAGTAGCACTCCAGTTCCAAATTTCATTGTCTTACTCGCCATGACTTGCTTGGAAATTCCATGAAGCTTTGAATACTGGAGTTTTAAGAATAAAATTGTTCTCATAAATTTCTTCCCAAAATATTGGGTTGGCTAAAAATTTCACTTGGGTCTTTCCATTACATCTTATGGAAAACCCAAACAGCACTTGTCCAACCCAATATAATTTAAAACAACATTAAGACCCCATGCATTCACCTATTATTTCATGTATGCCACCAGCTACATTTAACATTTGGGAAACCAGATCCTGGCAAGGTTGGAAAGTAAGCTGAGGCCACATAGCTGCCAAATCACAGGTGCTCTGGTCTTATAATCACTCTCCCTCTATTTCCTCAAAATGGAGCTAAAATACCTACTTTGGTGAGAGTCAGAGATAATACGTTTAAATGCCTTACATTTTGCAGGTGATCCATTAAATGGTGGCACTAGCTCATTATTGTTTTTAAACCTAACTCAATTACTATGTGTATCTGTAAAAGCATCTGACATTCGGCCTTAGGTTCTCATTCATCCTTTCTTTGGATTTGAATGTCCTGGTATTTTCTGCCCTTGTTTGATTAGGCAGCTATCAGTTGGCATTTTTTCAAGTAAACACAGCCTTTGATTCTAATTTCCAGATTATCTTCTCTTAAAGCATGGATGAAATGTACCCTCCTATTTAAAGCAGTCACATATTCATTCATTTACTCTATGAGGGTTTTACTGGGCTTTCTGCTCCCAGGGGGATTTTCCTAAGTTAGACATTCTTGTGTTCATCCAGAATACATCGGTTTCTGGTTTTCAAGCTGAAATCACCTGTGCTCAGAGTCTCTAGCAAGACAGAGGCAGTAATTCTACAAGGCTGCCACAGGGAGAGCACTGTTTGGTTCTGGGAGCAGAGATCAGCTTTAGGTCTGTTCTTTCAGCCATTGTTGTAGGTATGGTGCCTGGGGCCCACTCTATGTTTAAGGGCCGACAAAAATATTTTAATCTCTTTTCAAATAAGAACAAAATGAATATAATCCAGGATGGATGATGTTTTTCTTTATATCAACACTGTGGTAAAATTTCCTTCTCCAGGGGATCTTTCTGACCCAGGGATCGAACCCAGTTCTTCTACATTGCAGGCAGACATTTTACCCTCTAAGCCACCAGGGAAGCCCCAAATATATTTAATATATATTTTAATATATATTTAATATGCACTTGAATATATATTGGGGCTTCCCAAGTGGCTCTAGTGGTAAAGAGCTCGCTTGCCAATTCAGGTTAGATGTAGATGTGAGTCCAGTTCCTGGGTTGGGAAGATCCCCTGGAGGAGGGCATAGTAACCCACTCCAGTATTCTTGCCTGGAGTATCCCATGGACAGAGGAGCCTGGCAGGCTGCAGTCGATAGGGTTGCACAGAGTTGGACATGGCTGAAATGACTTAGCATGCACACAGCCTAGTTCTGTGTATATCAGTAACTCAAATGAAGCGAATTAGCCCTCAGGCTAGCGTCAGATCCAAGCCCAGAGATTCTTGCTTAAATCCAAGCCTTTCCATCACTGTAAACTGCCTATGGGGAGACATATCTTCCGAAAGTTTTCTTCTCTTGATTCTATACATCGTTTCACTTGGCTTAAAGACAAAGGCCAATTTCTACTTGAAAAAGAAAAAATAAAAGCAAAGCAATGACAACATAGACACCAAAAATTACACCACTAATATTTTCTGATGTGGATCTGTTAAAATTCACAGATCCTTGTTATTAAATGATGTGGCTGAGAAACGAAAATGAAAGCATTTACTTTCCAAGCAGAGATGACTCCAAGACAGATGCCAGAGTCTACAAGCCTGAAGAAGAGCTGTGTTTTTCACTCTGTTTGGACATTTGGCCCTCTCATGCTGCCCTTCTGAGCAGTGCTTAGAGAAGGCCTAACCTACTTACTCATCCGCCCTCTGCCAGTCTCTATTCAGGAACCTCCTTAATGCCAAGAGCCTCAAGGGACCAAGATCTCGGGTGCTGGTTTAGCTTCTGTTTCTGGCTGTTCTGTTCTCATGACCACTCCTTCCCTTCACATCTGCAGTTTTCTCATCCTCACTCTGTTACAAACCATTTTTAACAAAATGTAGACACCCCAGAATGCCTTGGTGAATGATGATAACATCTCTGATGGTAACCAGGCATTGAAAGGGACACATCAAAACTAATGAATAAATGGACCAATTTGCACTAAAATACAGTTGTAAATAAGCCACTTTAAGAGTGAGAAGGGCAGGGGCTGTTTGTTCTCATTCCTAGTAAGGGACAGAGATAAATTGGGTGCAGATCGAAATCCAATAGGTGATGGAAGTAACAGATTAAAATCTATGGAAATTAGGGGATACTTTAATGAGTTATGTTAAACAGATGCTAGAGAAATTGGCCTGGAGGGAGATCTCAGAGAGCTCGGTAGCCCTTCCTGTGTTTGAGTGCAGTGTGTCTCTCAATAATGTGGGTTGGTCAACGAACGCCCAACTTTCCTTTAAAGAATTCTTATTGGTTTAAAACCACCTCTGTGGTTTTCCTCTGCCACAATCTGCGATGTCTAAATTAAGAACATCACTGTGTCTTCAGGTGGCCCAGTTTTGTTATCCCTACAATGGGAACAATTAAACGATGCTTCATACCTTAAAGGTTGGGGAGGAGGATGAAGGTGATAAGAATTTGAAAGAAACATAAATAAGGGGAAAGATCCTAGGATTTGGGAGACAACTCTAAGAAACACAGCCATGTAACTTACCTTGGGTTATTTATTTCACTTCTGGGGGCTCAAAGTTTCCTCATCTGTAAAATGATCTCAGACTCATCAGTGCTTCTCAAACCTCACTGCACTTCAGCATCATTTGGCGAAATTTAAAAAAAATAGCAATGCCTGGGTTGCTTCTCAAGCCAAATAAAGTAGAATCACCCCTAGGAGTGAGTCTCAGATATCAATCTACTTTAGAGCTCCCAGATTCTTCTGCTGTTCAACCATAGTTGTGAACTGCTAAGCTTATCCGTCTAATAGTTCATGACTTTCTAATTTGTTTTATAATTGCTTGAGATATATCAGCCTTGATCCAGAGCCATTTCTACCTTAAGGAAAAATGTCTTACTAATAGAAGGTGGCAGAAGGGTGAGCCATGAAGTCATACGGTAGAATGATGGATATAATCTTTTCAGGACTATAGTCCATATAAATGGTTGGGCATGAATTTTGGCATTAGAGCAATATTTTTCGGTGTTGTTTCTTAACATTGGATGCAAGAGTGCTAAGTCGCTTCAGTCATGTCCGACACTCAGTGATACCATAAACTGTATAGCCTGCCAGGCCCCTCTGTCTATGGAATTCTGCAGGCAAGAATACTGGAGTGGGTTGCCATTTCCTTCTCCAGAGGATCATCACAATCCAGGGAACAAACCTGTGTGTCCTGCATTGCAGGCAGATTCTTTTACCACTGAGCCACCAGGGAAGCCCTATCTATATTAATGTGAGTTTCTTTTTGTTGCTGAGTAGTATTCCATGGAAGGAATATAGACATCTCACCATTCACCTACTGAAGAACATTTGGAGAGGCTCTAGTTTGGGACCCTCTGAATATTCATAGCAACTATGAATAAAGTTGCTATGAACATTTCTTCATAGGTGTTTATGTGAATGTTCAGTTTTGCATTTGGGGAGATAAATGTCCTGGAGTATAATTTCTGAGTTGTTTGATAAGAGCATGTTTAGCTTTGCAAGAAACGGCTACTTTCCAGAGTTGCTATACAATTTTGCACTTTCGCCATTAATATGTAATTGTTTCTTTGCATCCTCATCAGCATTGGGTGTTGTCACCAGTTTTTATTTTAGTCATTCTGTTAGTTATGCAATAATATCTTCTGTGGTATCAATTTTTATTTTACTAATGGCTGATGATGGTAAGCACATTTTGTGATTGCAGTTCTTTGAATGTCAAGGTTTTGTAAGGATACAATTATCATGTTGAATGTTTCATGGCTCCTCAACAAAAACTGTATTCTGCTGTGACAGACGGTGTTCTATATATGCCAATTTGTGCTATACCATTCTATAGCATATAGCATTCTTAGCACATTCTGTATGCTATGTCGATAATTTCTTCTATATCCTGGCTGATTTTTTGACTAGGAGTTTTATTAGTTTTTAAAAGTGGGGATGGTAAAGCCTCCAACTGTAATTGCAGATTGTCTGTATCTCCTGTCTTATCTATGGAGTATTTGCTTCACGTGCCTTGGTGCATATACATGTAGAATTTTTATGTCTTTCTGGTGGATTGATCCTTTTATTCTTTTATGTTTATTTTTTAAATAAATTTATTTATTTTAATTGGAAGTTAATTACTTTACAATATTGTATTGGTTTTGCCATACATCAACATGTATCCACCACAGATATACACATGTTCCCCATCCTGAACCCCTCTCCTTCCTCCCTCCCCGTAACCCACTCCAGTATTCTTGCCTGGGAAATCCCATAAACAGAAGAATCTGGCATGCTATAGGGCAGGGTTGCANAATTGGAAGTTAATTACTTTACAATATTGTATTGGTTTTGCCATACATCAACATGTATCCACCACAGATATACACATGTTCCCCATCCTGAACCCCTCTCCTTCCTCCCTCCCCGTAACCCACTCCAGTATTCTTGCCTGGGAAATCCCATAAACAGAAGAATCTGGCATGCTATAGGGCAGGGTTGCAAGAGTTGGACATGACTTGTGACTAAACAACAAAATGTACCTTTTGTCCAGCAATTTTCTTTGCTCTGAAGTCTACCTTACCTGATATCAATATATTAACTTAGATAACATACTAATAAATGTACATAACATATATATTTGTATAGGATATTAACATATATAAAATTGTTGAAATGGTGTAATCACAGAGACAGATAGCAAATTATGGTTGCCAGGGGTTAGGAAGGAGGATGTGATAGGGAGGTGGCTGTGGCTATAGAAAGATGAGGAGGGAGCCACACAAGTTGATACATGCAGAATTCACACATGCTACAAGTGACATAAAACTAAATACACACCCGTACACACAAATGAGTGTACTTGAAACTGTGAAATCTGAGTAAATTTGACTGGTTGTATCAGCATTAATTTCTTAGTCATCGTATCATTTCATGGTTTTGCAAGATATTACCATTAAGAGAAACCAGATGAAGGATAAACTGGATCTCTGCCTTATTTCTTACAGTGGCATGTGTGTCTCAAAATGAAAAGTTAAGAAAATGAGTGGGCCAGACTTTCCTGGTGGTCCAGTGGTTAAGAATTCAGCTGCCAATGCAGAGGACACAGATTAGGTCCTTGGTCCGAGAAGATTCCACGTGGCATGGGGCAACCAAACCCGAGCACCACAACTACTGAGTTGCTCAAGCTGCAGCTGCTGAAATCTGAGTGCCCTAAAGGCTGGGCTTCACAGTAAGAGAAACGAGAAACCCAAGGGCCACAATGAACAGTAGCCGCCACTCACTGAGACTACAGAAAACCTGTGCGCGGCGATGAAGACCCAGCACAGCCAAAGCAAAATAAATAAATAAAAATTTAAAAAAGAAAATGAATGGTGCTCTCCCTGCTTTTATATACCTTTGAAATGTCCCATAGTAAAATATTTTTGAGAAATTGATTGGAAATTAACATAAATTCTACTCCTTATATTTTATAAACTCCTTATGTTTCATAAATATGTTTTATAAGTTTATAAATTCTACTCCTTGTTTGTGTTTCCCCATTCATTTCGTTCAGCAGACACTACAGGAAGACAGTTAGCCCGGGATGTTGTGCATTTACCCCTTCCCCCCTGCCTTTTTAACATTCCCATCTAAAATCCTATGTAACCATATGCTAAACCTCAAGGAACCTTTGGCTGGGGCAAAGGCCTCACTATCTAACTAGGCTGGATTGGAGGGAGACTTGCCTGAGAACATCTCATTGTCATGGCCATACCCCATCTGGTCTTGTCCTCATACTTACTTCTTTCCTTGCTTGAGTTTCTTCTCTTTTCATCAACCCATGCAAATATGGAGAAAAGTACTGCAGGATTCTGACCCTAGATTGTGGACTCTGAACCGAGCTTCATCGCTGAGTCCAGATTAAGCAAGTCACTGGCCCTCTGAGAGGCACTGTTTCCTTGACTGTTCATTAAAAGTGCTTGTACAACCACAGTACAACCAGTTGCCTTGAGAAATCAGTAAGGAGGCATGTTAAAGAACGTCACAAACTGGGACTCTCCTGGCAGTCCAGCAATTAAGACTTTGCCTTCCAGTGCAGGGGACGTGGGTTTGATCCCTGGTCAGGGAGCTAAAATCCCACAAGCCTCACAGCCAAAAAGACGAACTGTAAAACAGAAACAATGGTGTAACAAGTCCAATAAAGACTTTAAAAATGGTTCACATCAAAAAATTCTTTAAAGAAAAAGGACTTCACACACTGCAGTGTGCTGTGAAAATGCAGATGTGGTCATTTATGTTTAGATCCTCTCACAGCTCTTTTAAAAGCTCTTTAGCTCTGTTTCCTTTAGAGGGCACAGGTAACCTGGACTCTGTGTGTGTAACCTGGAAATATTGCTGGTCACTGCATGCTTGTTTCCCCAGCTGCAATGTGTGTTCCAGAGGGACAAAGCTAGGGCTTCTGCTTTGGAGCACTTGTGGCAAAGTACATCCCCCTCAAAACCATGACTAGACTCCAGGCCAGGTCAGCTTGGAGAAGTGACTGCTGGTCTCCTTGATCTTAGGGCATTGTCAAGGGAACCAAAGTGCTAGATATGAGATGCTCAGATGGCGGGTAGTCTGGGAAGAAAGAGATGCCTTCAGGAGAGAAGTGGTGAGTTTGGAGAGATGCTTAAGGGAATTGATCCTCAGTGGAAGGCCTAGTTGTGCCCCTGTGGGAGTGAAGGCGAAGGATGGTCAGGAGAGGTATCTCAGGTGCCCATCCCTGCCCCTCTTTCACCAAGGATACACCAAGTCCTGTGCTTCCTCCCAGGCTCACCCCATCTTCTCCTCCTCCCAGTTTCCTCTCTGCCAGGTCATAAGATTGACCACACAGTACAGTTCTTGCTCTTTGGCACCTGGCTCTGTGCGTCCCTTGAAGGCAGAGGCTGTGACTTTCATAGCTGCATTTTTTTTGCCTCGAATATAGTAGGTGTCCAACAAACGTCTATTGAATGACTGTGTGAAAGGATAGAAAGGACAGGGAAGAAACAAGATACTGACTGCATCATTTGTATTGTTATCATTGATGTATGACCCAGGAACATCACCACGGTCTTCCTTGATTAGACATCCTGTTGAGGATGGTGACTGGTGACCCAGATGGCCTGCCTCAGGAGACCACCATAGCCTGGTCCACCTCCCAGAGGTGAGAGCCCTGGTCCACGGGTCTTGCCACTGATGCTGGTTTTGAGATTCCCAAATGTCACTCACTGACCCAAATTACAATGAGGCCAAAGAAGATAAGACATCAGGCTCATACCGGGCAAAATATAAATGATTTTGAAATCCCTCTCCTTGTTCCATCTCCATACACACAGAACCCAGCTATGTGGGGTTCTAGGCTCCTAGGGGGGCAAAGGGAGTGTGGAATTCAGGCAGAGGCTGCCTCAGGGCAGTACCTAACCCTGCAGACATGAAGATAGGCATAAATAGATGAGACACAAGGAGAAGGGTAGATTGTGTCCACTACCCTTGCTCAGGAGAACCTGTCACTAGAAAAAGAAGTGATCTCAAAGGCTGTGTGCCAAGATATACTTATCTTTTGAAGCTATTGTCAGGAGAAAATCACTCCAAGAAACCTGCCTGTTGGACAGCTAGCAACTAAGGTGAGTGCAGGGGTGAAGCTGCCCCTGAGCCTGAGATGTCCCAGTGGCACCTTGGGAAGAGGAGCAAAAACAGAAATCCCTCCTGCTCACACTTGTTCCTTCCTCTGGACAAGGTGAAGTCAAAGGCTGGCCTCTGACAGCAGGCGTGGCTTCCACGACAACCCAAGATGCTGCCACCACATCAGAGCAGGAATTACAGTCATCTGACATAGCCTCAGGCGGTGCGTAAAAGGGGAAATCAGCATCGCATTAAAGGGAAATGAGTATTTGTTTTGAAATGTATTTAAAAGCTCTGGCTGGTTAATTATTTAAGGACCAGCGGGTATCTCAGCTACCATGGAAACCTCCGGCTGGGTGATTCCTTCCTGGACGCATCAGACACCTGCCTACAACAGCACATGCGGACACACTCACACATATATACATATATACATGTGCACACTCTTACACACACACATATTGTTGCATACACACAATCACTCACACAGAAACAGTCACAGGCTCACACACACGTTCACACACACCCACACATATGGCTCTGTCAGACCCTTCAGGGAAGAATGGTCTGAGATACTGTGCCTTCCTGCTCTCACTTTGAGTGTGGGGCTACAAGGACTGGAAGAATCTCATGACTTTTGCTAGACATCCTGGGTATGTCCCTTCAGTTTCAAGCAGGTTGTCCTTTGCCAATAGTCAGGCAGAGAACGCTACAGCTGGACCCTCGTATGGACACGTAGCACAACAGACTCTGCTACCCCTTCTGTCAGAGAACTTAGGGATATGGAAACAAAGGACTGGATATGAGAGGGACTAGAATCCTTACTACCTCCCCTTAATAGCTGTGTGACTTTGGTCAAGTTCCTCAACCTCTCTGAGCCATAATTGCCTCATCTGTCAAATAACGGAAGAAAAACAACAACAAAACTTTTGATTTGGACGATCTCCTACAAGCACTGAAGCAGGCTAGGTGATGAGGGCAGACCTTTCAGAAAGGTGAACACAGAATGAACACGCGAAAAAGTGGCACACATGCCCTGAGTGGTTCACTGGCAGAGGCCACATCTCTACACCACCTGCTCTCTACCTACGGATCGCTGTAAGGACTCTAGCGCATGGCCCCGGCACAGTGTGGGGTCCCCCCTCCCCTCCCCGTGGCCCTCATGTCCTGAAGGATCTGGAAGCGTACCTGATGCTCAGGTGGAGCCACATGCTGGCTGCAGGGGGAGGATTTCCTGGCTCGGAGGGCACTCAAGTCCAGGACCTAAAACTTTCTTTCACAGGAAAGGATGTCCCCACTCCACACTGCTGTGGCCCTGCACCACTGAACTATATAATTGCATATTTGTTCCTGTTGGGTCTTGAAATATTAGAGCCCAGTGTATAATTTCAGGGCTCCAACTGCCATGTAACCACAAAATAAAAGGACAGATAGTGTGAGTGGGGCTGCAGCCCATACTACTCTGCTTAATTAATAGGAAATTTTATTAAGAGCAGACAGAAAACAAACCTCTGCTGACCTGTCTTCTCAAAGTATCCTTAAAAGGATGGTGATGCCTCCTGAATAATCAGATTCTACTGACTGTCTTTCATCCACCTTGTCTGTGGGCATCTTTGATAATCTTGTGCTCAGTTAGCAAGCAGTGGGATGGAGGCAAGACCACACTAGTGGAACAAGGGCTGAGACGAAATGACCAGGGAGATGTTGAACCAGTAATCCAGTGGGTCTTCAGGTGTCAGGGACCTTCATCTCCAGGACAGAACACATCCAGAGATCAGAAGGCAAGGAAATAGAAATGATTGTCCCTGTGGATGCATGAGGTCTAAAGAAGAAATTTACCGAGAATCACACAGGCACAAAGAAAACATCCCCAGATGTTTCCCCTGCACAGAGAGGGCAGGGGGGTGAACTCTGATCAGCAGGGGAAGGCAAGGTGGATGAGAGAAGAGAGGGAAGCCAGTGCACTCAAGCCTGAGCCAGTTTTGTGCCTGCCAAGGGGTTCATTCCACACTCCCCCACCGAAGCCCCAGGGGGCCAGGCATGCGGCTTTGAAAAGGCCTGAGGCCAGAAGGAACGTCTCCCTGGGAAATGAGAGCAAGTGTCCAGAGAAGGAAGCAGTGAAAATAGGGCACAGTAAGTCAAAGCATCATTTATCCAGGTCTCACTTCAATAGCCAGTTCTGGGGACTTCTGGGGACTTCCCTGGTGGCTAAGACTTTACTCTCCCAATACAGGGCCCTGGGTTCATTCCCTGGTCAGGAAACTAGACCCCACATGCCTCAACTAAGAGCCAGCACAGCCACATAAATAAATAAACATAACTTTTTAAAAAAAATAGCCGGTTCTGGGTACCAGGCATGGCACCAAGGATGCTACAGATACAGCTCGATCACACACCATCCTGCCACACGTGTTCTATTTCTGTCTCTAGTTTACACACAGTGAAGCCAAAAACACACAGAATTTAAGTAGCTTGCCTAAGGACACATAGGGAGTCAGTGGTCCTGCCAGGAAAGACACTCAGCAACCTGGCTCCAGAGTCCGGAAATCAAGAGAGGACAGTATGTGATACTCCCAACGGCAGGTGGGGGAAGTGAAAGATGTATCTCGGGTAGACAACAGCCTGGACACATCGGTGGGGGGTCAGTATGAGACAGTCACCCAGCTTGACTGGCAGAAGTAACCTCTCTTTCTCCATTTCTCCTTCCTCATGCCAGTAACAAGAATGACGGAAGGAGGAGTAGAGCAAGTACATGACAGACCAGCAAAGTTGTGTCTGATGGATGTATCTCAAACTGGTCTCCACCTTCCAGCAGTTCTTTCCACCATTTAGAGTTATGTGGCAGGTGTAAGGGGTGTCTGTTAAACAGGTCCTCAATTGCACCTTTCCTCATTTAAGAACACCTGTAGGAAAATAGAGCAAGGGTTCTGGTTTGAATTTTGATGCCATTTCTACCCTGGTTGAAAAAAAGAGAAAATTTTGTCCTGAAGACAGTGAATTGCAAGCTGGGTCACGTGGTGTTGGGACCAAGTAGGGTGGATGGCATGATAGTCCTTGTCTTCTGGGTTCCTAGAACCTCACTGTGTCAGTTTTCCTCTTGGGTGACTCCTTCAGCACAGACCCTGCTAGGTATGGAGGCCACTAAAGCAAGAGTATCCCAGAGTCACAGCTGTGTGGTGAGGTCAGGTTTCCATGAGGCGGGCAGTGCAGGGGGCCAGACAGTCTTGTCCTGTGGCAGTCAGAGTTTCCCCTCCTCCCTTGGCTGTGTCTGGATGGGACAAAGGTTACTCACCCATTTACTGAATGATGTGTCTAGAAAAAAATCCCTTGGCTTCTCAAGTTTTCTTTTCCAACAGTGTAAACAAAGTAATGCTGCTTATCCCTGCTTTCTGGAAGCCTTCTAGGATTTTGCCAGGATGTGCAGTAACTGGTTGGCAAGGGTTAACTTCCACTCCTGTATCCCGCTTTCCACTAGGCAGTTTGTTCTCAGCAGACTGAAGCGCTGAGACCATGTTTCAGCTCAGTAGCACAAGTCCAGCAAACGGGCTCTCTGGGACCCCCAGACTCAATGTCAGCTTCAAGAGATAAACGGAAGAAAAACTGGAACCTCAAAGCCAAATGTAAGAGGCATGAGAATCTCACGGTCCCTAGACTGCCAGCCACAGGATCTGCTTCAAACAAACAGGGACTGGTGTAGCTTTAACTTTGGTACTGTAATCAGAAAGCTGGGAATGCACCCTCAGTCCCCTTCCAAAATCTGCCTTCCAATCACTCACCTGGTCTCTGCTCAAATCCCTCACCCACCCCTGTGTATGGCCCTCCATAGGGTAAGTATGTAGGGGCCTCCAGGTTTCTCAGTGGTAAAGAACCCACCTGCCAATATAGGAGACAGAGGATACATAGGTTGGGAAGATCCCCTGGAGAAGAAAATAACAACCCACTTCTGTATTCTTGCTGGGAAATCCCATGGACAGAGGAGCCTAGTGGGCTACAGTCCAAAAGAGTTTGCAAAAGAGTCAGACAAGATTTAGTGACTGAGCATGCATGCAGGGTAACAACCTCCTTATGCCCACTAACTTGTATAGTTGATGCTTCTTTCACTAATCCTAGTTACACACTTCAAATGTCCAAGAGATACTTTCATGCTAGTGAGGATACCAGGCAGAAACCAAGTACAACCAGTCATGTTCTTTCCCTTTGGCAAGCTCAGAGCATGTTTGCCATCAGCCTGAATCTTAACTGACAAGGGCACCACTAAGGCTTGTCTTGAGGTCTTGGGACAGTTTCTGACACCTGAGGGAAGATGTGTAAACACAACCTAAAATGCTTAAGAGCTACCTTGATTTATTTTATAGAATTAGGTCCTCCTAGTCTAGCTTTGGGTAAGGACACCCTGAGTGACAATAGCACCAAGATATTGCAAAAGCACTTAGATTCAGGGATAAAGGAATAGACACTGTGCTTCTCTGTGTGTATGAGTGTGTGTGTGTGTGTGTGTGTGTGTATATGAGCATGTGTGATAACACAGATGTGTATAACAATGAAAAACTGAGTTCTGAATGGGAAGACCTGGATTCTAGATCTATGTATTGTTCAAATGATTCTTATGTTCGCTTTCCACCTTGTAAAGTTAGCAGTCATTTTATTAATTTCCCAAATAGCTCCTTTATGTTTTCAGGAAGTATCTTTCATCCTAGGGAAACCACCAGGTAACCCCGTCACTTGGGACATTTCCCTAATTTTTTTAAGCTTCTCTGTTCTGATCTGTAATATGTGGCTGAGAGTATTCACCATGCAGGACTGTAGTGATTAAATGCACAAGAATGTGCTTACTTAGCTGTAAGTCACAAGGAAAGTGCAGCCTAGGTGTCTGCATGTGTGTCCCATAGATCTTCCATGGAGCCCCAGCAATTTCTCCATCACATCTTCAAGTTTCAACCACAGTGTCAGGCACTCCAGAGCACCAACCCTCAACTCGCTCAGTCTCTACAAGTCTCTAGATTAGAAAGCTGACATCTGAATCTACTGGCCTCCTATCAGTGACTAGGGATTCTGCTTCCTAAGACCAGGCAGCCAAAAATCCAAAATCACTGTAGACAGTGACTGCAGCCATGAAATTATAAGATGTTTGCTCCTTGGAAGAAAAACTATGACAAACCTAGACAGCATATTAAAAAGCAGAGACATTACTTTGTCTACAAAGGTCCGTATAGTCAAAGCTATGATTTTTCCAGTAGTCATGTATGGATGTGAGAGCTAAACAATTAAAAAAGGAACGTGGTCCACTGGAGAAGGGAATGGCAAGCCACTTCAGTATTCTTGCCTTGAGAACCCCATGAACAGTATGAAAAGGCAAAATGATAGGATATCAAAAGGACAGGGAGGTCTGGCGTGCTGCGATTCATGGGATCGCAAAGAGTCGGACACGACTGAGCGACTGAACTGAACTGAACTGAACTGATCGCCAAAGAATTGATGCCTTCAAATCATGGTGCTGGACAGTGCTCTTGAGAGTCCCTTGGACAGTAAGGAGATCAAACCAGTCAATCCTACAGGAAATCAGCTCTGAATATTCATTTTAAGGACTGATGCTGAAGCTGAAGCTCCAACACTTTGGCCACCTGATGTGAAGAGCTAACTCATTGGAAAAGACGCTGATGATGGGAAAGATTGAAGGCAGGAGGAGAAGGGGATAACAGAGGATGAGATGGTGGGATGGCATCATTGACTCAATAGACTTGAGTTTGAGCAAGCTCTGGGAGATGATGAAGGAGAGGGGAGCCTGGCATGCTGCAGTCAATGGGGTGGCAAAGAGTCAGACATGAATGAGTGACTGAACAACAACAAAGACTGGACAGGAAAGCCCTTCTCCCTCATCTGTATCCAAAAGGACCATTCTTCCCAACAAAGAAATGAATGAGGGAGAAAAAGATATTTGTATGGGGTAAAGGAAAGATATTTCCTCATTCCTGAGGATCCAAACCCATTCTTATCCATAATGAGATCACTTTGTATGCTTAGTTGCTCAGTCATGTCCGACCCTTTGTGACCCCTTGGACTGTAGCCTATCAGGCTCCTCTGTCCATGGGATTCTCCAGGCAAGAATACTGGAGTGGGTTGCCATGCCCTCTTCCAGAGGATCTTTCTGACCCAGGGTTTGAACCCACATCCCCTGTGTCTCCTGCATTGGCAGGCAGATTCTTTACCACTAAGCTACCAGGGAAGCCCCCAGTGAGATCCCTACCCCTTGCACATCTCTGTTTTCACCATTTGAAGTCCTGTCTGCCCTTTCCCAGAAGCTGGTGGTGTCTACAAGTGAAAAGACCCATGCTGCTGCTAAGTCGCTTCAGTCGTGTCCTACTCTGTGTGACCCCATAGATGGCAGCCCACCAGGCTCCCACATCCCTGGGATTCTCCAGGCAAGAACACTGGAATAGGTTGCCATTTCCTTCTCCAGTGCATGAAAGTGAAAAGTGAAAGTGAAGTCACTCAGTTGTGTCTGACTCTTAGCGACCCCATGGACTGCAGCCCACCAGGCTCCTCTGTCCATGGGATTTTCCAGGCAAGAGTACTGGAGTGGATTGTCATTGCCTTCTCCAGAAAAGACTGATGCAAGTTACTAAACAAAAATACAATTAAGCTGCTGGGTGAGAAATGAAATTGTTGTGAACAAAGCATGTCAACTCTGTGAAATGCTGCTTTTTAAAAAAGTGATGGCTCCAGGTTTTCATGCTCAGCACAGCAAGGCTTTTAAGGGGAACAAGCATAGTTCTTCCAGGAGGCTGAAATCTTAAAAGATCATCAGGTCATTTCGATTCTGGGAGCAGAAAGCATTTGGATGGTACAGGCCCTCGAGGGTCCTGAGATGCTGGGGGGGAATCAGTACAACCTCATGCAGATACAGCCCTGCCCTGTTTACACCTTGGATGTCTCTCTCCAAGGAGCAGGTGCATATGAAATGAGAGCACAGCAAATTATTTGTCAGGTCAGTTCAACAGGGCCCTCGGAAGTCCTGTGTCAGAGACCTCTTCCAGGTAGTGTGTGGATATGAGAAACCACATGAATAATTAAACACTTGGCATTGAAGCTTCAAGACTTTTTCACACATGTTAATTTCCATTCATTTCTGCACTCTGCCTTGGAGCCAGTGTTGGTCAAGAATGAACTGGCTTAGCTCCATTCTGCACAGGGGAAGAAGGAAGCACAAAGTGGGAGAGGCAGGGTGGCCCACCATGACCAACCATACAAGACTGCACAGTCCAAGCCTTGATCAGAAAGTAGGGCCACAGTATACGTGAATACATTTGGCTAGGGAGAGAAAAACAAACATACAAACAAAACACAGAAAACGTCACGCAGGACTTCCCTGGTGGTCCGGTGGTTAAGAATCTGTCTGCCAGTGCAGCAGACACGGGTTGGTCTCTGGTCCAGGAGGATTCCACATGCTGCATAGCAACCAAACCTGTGTCCTGTTGCTGCTGCTGCCTAGTCACTTTAGTCATGTCCGATTCAGTGTGATCCTATGGATTGCAGCCCACCAGGCTCCCCCAGTCCATGGGACTCTCCAGGCAAGAATACTGGAGTGGGTTGCCATGCCCTCCTCTGGGGGATCTTCCTGACTCAGGGGTTGAATCTGAATCTCTCCTGTCTCCTGCATTGGCAGGTGAGTTCTTTATCGCTACAGCCACCTGGGAAGCCCATCCAACACAGTAGTCACATGGGAAAGAAGGATGTGAAATATATCAATCACCTCTGTATTGATTATGCATTGAACTGATATTTTAGATATTTTGTATCCAATAATATGTATTATTAAAATTAATTTCACTTGTATCTTTTGACTTTTTAAAAATGTAGCTACTTGAAATTTTATTTATTTAAATAAATTTATTTATTTTATTTGGAGGTTAATTACTTTACATTATTATATTGGTTTTGCCATACATCAACATATATCCACCACAGGTATACACGTGTTCCCCATCCTGAGCCCCTCTCCATCTACCCTCCCCGTACCATCCCTCTGGGTCATCCCAGTGCACCAGCCCCAAGCATCCAGTATCATGCATTGAACCTGGGCTGGTGACTCATATCATATATGATATTATACATGTTTCAATGCCATTCTCCCAAATCATCCCACCCTCGCCCTCTCCCACAGAGTCCAAAAGACTGTTCTATACATCTGTGTCTCTTTTGCTGTCTTGCATACAGGATTATCATTATCATCTTTCTAAATTCCAAATATATGCGTTAGTATACTGTATTGGTGTTCTTCTTTCTGGCTTACTTCACCCTGTATAATCGGCTCCAGTTTCATCCACCTCATTAGAACTGATTCAAATGTATTCTTTTTAATGGCTGAGTAATACTCCATTGTGTATATGTACCACAGCTTTCTTATCCATTCATCTGCTGATGGACATCTAGGTTGCTTCCATGTCCTGGCTATT
>SJYX01020064.1:0-29590 GCA_006410675.1 Oreotragus oreotragus
TCCAGTAGCATATTGGGCACCTAACGACCTGGGGAGATTTTCTTTTGATATCCTATCATTTTGCCTTTTGTCTCTATAGGATTACCCAAATTTAGAGACAAGACAAGTTCCTTGAATTCAATCTACACTGATTAAATTTCTGCATTTAAAATCATCACACATAGAAATGATGAGCTTACTTCTTATCTTTGAATTTAACTCCAAGCAAACTTAAACCTGAAAAACAAATATCACAAATACATGTTTAGAAAAAGTTGCATATTTAAATATTCATTCTCTTAATCCCCAACCAGTAGAAATTACTAGTTTTTAGTAAAAGAAAACAGTTATCTCTTCTTGGTATACAGCTAGCCTGTATTTCCCAGTCTCTGGGCATGCATACACAAAGGAATGTGAATCAAAATTCTATGTGCTATTGTTATGTGAAGATTTTTAGAAATGGATGTCCCTCTAGTGGGGTACTAACGTTAGGCTGGTTGGCTTCCCTGGTGCCTCAGTGATAAAGATTCTGCCTACAATGCAGGAGACCCAGATTTGTTTCCTGGGTCAGGAAGATCCCCTGGAGAAAGTAATGGTAACCCACTCCAGTATTTTTGGCTTGAGAATTCCATGGACAGAGGAGCCTGATAGGCTACAGTCCAGGGAATCACAAAGAGTCTGACACAACTGAACAATGAATACACTTTTAGAAATGCATGTCCCTCTAGTGGAATAATAAGCGTAGGCTGGTGAGCTACCCTTCCTGAGCTGGAGGGCTCAGTAGTAAAGAATCTGCCTACAATGCAGAAGATGCATGCAGGAGATGCAGTTTCCATCCCCAGGTCAGGAAGATTCCCTGGAAGGGGAAATGGCAATCCACTTCAGTATTCTTGACTGGGAAATCCAATGGACAAAGCAGCCTGGTGGGCTACAGTCCATGGGGTTGTAAGAGTCAGACATGACTTAGTGAGTAAACAACAACAGCCAAGAGGAATATATTTTATCACTTATATGTTTAGAATTGATAAACCTCTCTCATTCCTTTCAATATCAAGATGCAGATGAACAAAGGCTTCTTTCTCCATCTACGGGTCTAAATAAATGGCCCTTGTCCATGATTCTTCCTCTCACTAGTCTCTATTAACACCATCTCCTTCCCTCACTCCTTTAGGTCTAAGGGTGGTTGATCATAACAACTGCCCAGCAGCTTCCCTAGATCCTGGTGATATCTCTTCAGGTTACTAAATACTTTGTCTTAAACTGAACATGTTCAAGTAGATTTCTGTTTCTTGCCAGGACATGACTAATATATCATGAGTGTTAGAGAACAGAGACAGAGTTCACTGTTTGGTTTGATGTTTGTTATTTGACAAGTCTCTAAAAGTAGCATTGAGATAAATCGAAGGGCTTAGTTCACTTAAAATGTTGATATTATTTTGAATCCATAAAACATTAAGATATCCTTGAGTGCTTCTCTAGTGTTACTTCCTTTTTGTTAAAATACATGAACATAATCAAAATTTGGATGGCTATAGACATTTTGTCAACATTTTCAAATACCAGAAATAATCAAAGACATGAATAATCCATTTATTTTTTTCTCAAGCAGCTACTAAACTTTGGACATCTAGCCTTCCCATCTCTGTCTTGTTTGCATGTGAGGTTTCTTCAACAGAAAGGAGAAAGTGAAAACAGCCACAAGTGGTTAAACCCAGACGAGATCAGTCATCCATCAGAAGAGAATTGAACTGCCTGAGAATTTTGAGAAAAATTAGATCCATTCAATGATGCTATGGGGGCAGAACTTTAAAATAAATGAAACATTAGGGAAAAAATAAAATAAAATGATAAGGAAATCTCACCAAAAATCTGAATAACACAATTCTAAAAATCAACTAGAATTTTAATTTATTGAAGATACTTTATTTAAAGAAACATTCATGAAGCAGCCTTGGCTGAGCCTCTTGACTGAATCATCTAGAAAAATCCTGTAAGCATCTTGCAAGTGCAATGTATAGAGTAAAACGTCCACTAAATTGAATTCCCCAGTAGTGTAAATGCATTAATATGCATACAGTGACAGATAAACTAAGGATGTGCACAAAGACAGTGACAGAAATATGAGTCATTTTAAGATTATAGCTGTGAGGAAAAGAAAGCTGACATGGAACAATGGTTTTGTGCTTAAAAAAAGCAAAATCAGGCACTCTCGTCAAATTTCTTTTTTAAATAATGTGGTAATTAACAATCACAAATTCATCTTAAAGGAAAAATCATTTGTTTCACAGATATGCTTTATTTTTTCTAGAAATACCCAGAGGAGATAGTGTTTATTTGTTTACTCCTTCCCACTCCTGAAATCATCTTTTGATGTTTTCTGTGGCATTACCTGCATTCACATATCTTAATCACTGCCATTTTTTTTTTTTAAGTTTTTACTCCCTTCCTGATAAATGCTAAACTCTNACCCAGAGGAGATAGTGTTTATTTGTTTACTCCTTCCCACTCCTGAAATCATCTTTTGATGTTTTCTGTGGCATTACCTGCATTCACATATCTTAATCACTGCCATTTTTTTTTTTTAAGTTTTTACTCCCTTCCTGATAAATGCTAAACTCTTGTATCTTAAGTCTAACTTCTGATGATAGAGAATAGATCAAAGATTACCTCTCAAGATTGAGTACCAACTGGAAGCGAGTGAATAGTATGAAGAAACTTTCCAAAATTCAGAAAATATTTCATAACTTGTTTTGGGTTGGTATTTACATGGGGCATAAAAGTCAACATTCATCACAATGTATATTTAAGACCTAGAGAGTTTTTTAATATATTTTCTCAGCAAAAAAATATAAGATTACTTAGAAAGATATATAAAGTAAATATTCCTCTCAATTCTTGTGTGTCTGACGATAAGAAATTAAACTTAAAGACTGAAAAGAGTATAAAATGAACATAATTACTTTGAATGGAGAGAACTAAAAAGAAACCTGATGATTTTTAAGATATTGAAACTATTATTATATTTTGAAAAATGGTTAGGCAGTCTCTCTGGCCAAGATCAAGATAGTAAAATTAACAGATGAAGATCAGTGTTCCACTTTAGGAAGATCTCTAAACATGGGAGGATTTTCATAATAGCAATGAGCTGAGTTAGAGAGATTCTGATGCTGCAAGTTCTAACTGGAATAGCTGCCAGGGATATTTGGAGATATTTCTGCAGATAATGAGATTTTGCTAGAAGACATTTGGGGCTTACCAGGTGGCACAGTGACAAAGAATCTGCCTGCCAATGCTGGAGACATGGGTTCGATCCCTGGATTGGGAAGATCCCCTGGAGGAGGAGGGCTTCCATGGCAGCTCTGTTGGTAAAGAATCCGTCTGCAGTGCAGAAGACTCTGATTTGATTTCTGGGTATGGAAGATCCCCTCTAAAATGGATAGTCTACCCACTCCAGTAGTCTTGAGCTTCCCTTATGGCTCAACTGGTAAAGAATCCACCTGCAATGCAGGATGTGTGGATTTGATCTCTGGATTGGGTAGATCCCCTGGAGAAGAGAATGGATTACCCATACCAGTATTCTGGCCTGGAGAATTCCATGGACTCTATAGTCCATGGGGTTACAAAGAGTTGAACACGACTGAGCAACTTTCACTTTCCTGGAAGAGGAAGTTACTACCCACTCTTGTATCCTTGCCTGGGAAATCCTCATGGACAGAGGAGCCTAGCAGACTACAGTCCATGGGGTCGAAAAGAGTATGACATAATTGACCATGCACACACTCAGAGGGCCTTTGAGATTGTTACTAACAAAGATCTTAGGATACTAAAGTTTATATTTTAACATACAAAAAATGACATCTTAATTTATTCCTGTGCAGCTATTGTACATAATTTGAAGGCTGCAGTTATACTGTCATCATCCCTCACTGTCTATCACATTTAACACATTTGCTATCACGTTTAAAGCCATGTGTTTATAAATGTGTGTGGAGTATGTGTCATTATATCTTGAGCTTCTTTTAACTGCATGAGTTTACTTCAGTCTTGTTCCAAGCCTTATTTCCTGTTTCAAACTCTATGCATTATGAACTTTATAAAGGAATTGAACTAAATCACTTTTTCACATTTACTACTTAAGGCAGAATACTATTAAAAACATTATGTCAGTTGCTCAGTCATGTTTGACTCTTTACAACCCCTGTGGACTGTAGCCCACTAGACTCCTCTGTCCATGGGATTTGCCAGGCAAGAATACTGGAGTGGGTTGCTATTACCTTCTCCAGGGTATCTTCCCAACCCAGGGACTGAACCCAGGTCTCCTGCATTGCAGGCAGATTCTTTACTATCTGAGTTATCACAGGAGCTCTTTACCAGACACCAAAATGTTTTATATATATAGCATATATAAAACACATATATATAATATATAGACAGATAGATAGATATAATCTTTTATTTTTTTATTTTTATTTTTTTAGAGCTTCCATTTTACTTTATTTTACTTTACAGTACTCTATTGGTTTTGGCATACGTTGACATGAATCTGCCACGGGTATACGCGAACTCCCAAACATGAACCCCCCTCCCACCTCCCACCCCACATTATCCCTCCGGATCATCCCCATACACCAGCCCCAAGCATCCTGCATCCTGCATCGAACATAGACTGGCAATTCATTTCTTACATGATAGTATACATATTTCAATGCTATTCTCCCAAATCATTTGCTTAGTAGATGAAAACCTCAGTTAACATTTTGTTGAGGAGAATCAGTTTGTGAAGTAACAAAATAATCTATTTGTCAGCTGATTTTTGGATTTCCTGAATTTAAGATTTTAATAAATAAAAACATAAATTCAGAATTAATGCATATTGATTAATTAACATTTAGAGATAATTGACCTAAGGTTGTCAAATGCTTGTTAAGATAAGTATGCTGCATTAAAGAACTACAGAAAACAACTAAAATCTTAATATTTCAATTTTTTAGAGAAAATGAAAGGACATTTTTAGACTCCCAAAAGTAAATCAAAGTTAGGAAGAATATTCACAATATTTATCTGTATGATGCAAGCAACTGACTAGTCACAATAGACTTGGCTGATATGAATTACCGGTTCACACTAAATTTGTGATTGGATGAGCATAGTGTTAAAATGAAAGCAAAAAAGATTATTAAATATATTTCATAAAAAAATCATTACACTGACCTTATGTTCTTATGGTGTCTTGGATTATAAAATTTTTGTTACATATGTGGAAGTGTCCTTAGAGAAAAAGTTTGAGAATGCTGACCTTGAACCCCTAAGGTGACTATTACAAAGAGGGGGGTAGGTTTATTCTGTGTGTTACTGAACTACAAATATTAAATTCAAATATACAAAAAAGCTCTCTAAGCCCTGTGGAAGAAGAAAGTGATTCTCCAGAACTGTTTTTTGTTGAGAATGGATATAAGTTATGGCAACAACAGACTATATATGCTATAATCTTATTTTCTTAAGGGCTTTTCAATCTAGCTATAGTAGCAAGATGAATATACCTAAAATAAACTTAAAATTATTTTAAATTGATGCATTTAAGTATACAATAATATTGCCTAGATGCATCGTAGTAAGATAACCCATGTGAGAGTACTAATTATGCAGAAGAAAATTTAATCTCAAGAAGATTTCCAGATGAAATGGATTCTATTTTTATGTGAGGATCTATAGGAATTTTAAATATCTTATAAATAACCAGCAAGGCCTGCAACTCTATATATAGACATTAGATTCTAAAGAGTGAAAATGGACTAATTTAGGGGCAAAATATCCATGTGTATCCCTACTTCATCCTTCACAAGAAATCTAGAGCTCCCTACTTATTGTTGTTGCTATTCCTTCACTCAGTAGTGTCCAAATCCTTGTGAAACCATGGACTTCCTACCTACACTTCAGTTCAGTTCAGTCACTCAGTCATGTCCGACTCTTTGCGACCCCATGAATCGCAGCATGCCAGGCCTTCGTGTTCATCACCATCTCTCGAGTCCGTGATGCCATCCAGCCATCTCATCCTCGGTCGTCCCCTTCTCCTGCCCCCAATCCCTCCCAGCATCAGAATCTTTTCCAGTGCATCAACTCTTCTCATGAGGTGGCCAAAGAATTGGAGTTTCAGTTTTAGCATCATTCCTTCCAAAGAAATCCCAGGGTTGATCTCCTTCAGAATGGACTGGTTGGATCTCCTTGCAGTACAAGGGACTCTCAAGAGTCTTCTCCAACACCACAGTTCAAAAGCATCGATTCTTCGGCACTCAGCCTTCTTCACAGCCCAACTCTCACATCCATACATGACCACAGGAAAAACCATAGCCTTGACTAGACGGACCTTGGTCGGCAAAGTAATGTCTCTGCTTTTGAATGTACTATCTAAGTTGGTCATAACTTTTCTTCCAAGGAGTAAGCTGTCTTTTAATTTCATGGTTGCACTCACCATCTGCAGTGATTTTGGAGCCCCCAAAAATAAAGTCTGACACTGTTTCCACTGTTTCCCCATCTATTTCCCATGAAGTGATCGGACCGGATGCCATGATTTTCATTTTCTGAATGTTGAGCTTTAAGCCAATTTTTTTGCTCTCCTCTTTCACTTTCATCAAGAGGCACTTTAGTTCTTCTTCACTTTCTGCCAAAAGAGTGGTGTCATATGCATATCTGAGGTTACTGATATTTCTCCCGGCAATCTTGATTCCAGCTTGTGTTTCTTCCAGTCCAGCGTTTCTCATGATGTACTCTGCATATAAGTTAAATAAGCAGGGAGACAATATACAGCCTTGATTTACTCTTTTTCCTATTTGGAACAAGTCTGTTGTTTCATGTCCAGTTCTAACTGTTGCTTCCTGACCTGCATACAGATTTCTCAAGAAATCTGTATGACCATTCAGGTATGACCTAAATCAAATCCCTTATGATTACCTACACTTAGCCCCTTAATTCAATACACTAACTCTGTTCTCAAAATACTTTGTTAGATGCTGTAGATGGACAAAATTTAAGTATCCCATGAAATCCTGCTTCATAAACTGAAGGACGTATAGAGTGTAGTAATGATGACCTCTCAAGATATCCTGGTCCCAGGTCCTGGAAACTGTGAATGTTGTCTTAAGTGTCCTAATAAGAGGAATCAGTGGAGTATGTGAGTAGAGAAGAGGAGGAAGATAATGTGAAGTAAAGAGCTGAGATTGGAGTGAAGTGGCTAAAAGGGAAAGTACCCCAGGTGCCAAGTAACAGGGCATGGATACTTCCCTGGAGCCTCCAGAAAGGACCAGATCTGTTGACACTTTGACTTTAGTATCTTTGGACACATTTTGTATTTGTTACCCTCAGAACTAAATAAAATTAACTGTATAAAACAATAAGTTTCTTGCAAATTCTTACAATGACAACATGAAACTGACAAATGTAATGTTGCTTTTCTTACATTTCTGATTTCATAGTCAGACAGTTCTCAGTACCTTCTTAACAGGCAGCTTCATTAACTCTGTACTTTTTTTTAACACCTTTTTTGTTTGTTTTAATGGTATTGTACTGTTGTCAAATTACTTATATTGAAAGAGAAGACTTATTTAGTATTCTCTCTGAAGCAGCTTATTAGAAGCTGATAAAACAATTGATTAATTTTATCCCCTTGAGAAATCTGTATGCAGGTTAAGAAACAACAGTTAGAACTGGACGTGGAACAACAGATTGGTTCCAAATAGGAAAAAGAGTACGTCAAGGCTGTATATTGTAACCCTGCTTATTTAACTTATATGCAGAGTACATCATGAGAAACGCTGGGCTGGAAGAAGCACAAGCTGGAATCAAGATTTCTGGGAGAAATATCAATAACCTCAGATATGCAGATGACACCACTCTTTTGGCAGAAAGTGAAGAACTAAGAGTCTCTTGATGAAAGTGAAAGAGGAGAGTGAAAATGCTGGCCTAAGCTCAACATTCAGAAAACTAAGATCATGGCATCTGGTTCCATCACTTTATGGAAAAATAGATGGGGAAACAGTGGGAAAAGTGGCTGACTTTATTTTGGGATCACCAAAATCACTGAGATGTTGATTGCAGCCATGAAATTAAAAGACACTCCTTGGCAGGAAAGTTATGACCAAACTAGACAGCATATTAAAAAGCAGAGACATTACTTTGTCAACAAAGGTCCATTTGGTCTGGGCTATTGTTTTTCCAGTAGTCATGTATGGATGTGAGAGTTGGACTATAAAGAAAGCTGAGCACTGAAAAACTGATGCTTTCGAACTGTGGTATTGTAGAAGAGACTTGGACTACAAGGAGATCCAACCAGTCAATCCTAAAAGAACTCAGTCCTGGGTGTTCATTGGAAGGAGTGATGCTGAAGCTGAAACTCTAATAATTTGGCCACCTGATGCGAAGAGCTGACTCATTCAAAAAAGACCCTGATGCTGGGAAAGACTGAGGGCAGGAGGAGAAGGGGACGACAGAGGATGAGATGGTTGAATGGAATCACTGACCCGATGGACATGAGTTTGGGTAAACTCCAGGAGTTGGTGATGGACAGGGAGACCTAGAATGCTGCAGTTCATAGAGTCACAAAGAGTCGGACACGACTGAGTAACTGAACTGAACTGATCTTCTGTTGGAATCTACATAGCTCATAAAATTTTGCATAACATAGGTTCTATTGGACAACACATTTTTTCTTTCAATCAAATAAATTAACTACAAAATAGCATATAATGAGGCAGTTTACATGCTCTTTACAGTTTAAATGTTAAAAATATAATATTCTATTTTATATATGTTCACAGTAGATTATTAATATTAAAATTATAAAGACACAAAATTGAATCATTTAAAAAATTCCAGGCTATAAATTGGGGCTTCTCAGGTGGTGTTTATGGTAAAGAATCTACCTGCAAGTGCATTAGATAAAAGAGATGGAGGTTCAGCCCCTGGATTGGGAATATCCCATGGAGGAGGGCATGGAAACCCACTCCAGTACTCTTGCCTGGGAATCCCATCGACAGAGGAGCTTGGAGGTCTCCAGTCCATAGGGTCAGAAACAGTAAGTCACAACTGAAGCAACTTATCATGCACACACACATGCAAGATATACATGGTAAGGTAAATCTTTCCCAGTGCACCAACTTTTCAATGAATTGTTTATCAAAATGTAGAAATAATAGCATAAATGGGAAAATCACTATGGGAATAGTGGAATCTTAAAAACATGGAAGATGTGCCATGAATGTAATACCATTTGAAACGTGTTGTAAGAAAGCCAAACTAGAATGATGTTGGATACTTTCATGGATTCAATTGACTCTTCCTAAAGTTCAAGTGAAAAATCCCTATCCCAGTACCACAGAATGTCACTGGATTGAGATACAGGATTTTAAAAAAGTAAATAGGGCAAAAATGAGGTCTAAGTTGGGTTTCAATCCAATATGATTGGTTTCCTTATAATAAGGGAAAATGTAGACATAGAAATGTACTGAGGGAAAACCATGTAAAGACTCAGAGAGAAGACAGACATAATCCATCCACAAGTCAAAGAAAGAGGACTCAGAAGAAACCAGGCCTTCTGATGTCTTGTTCTTGGGCTTATGGCCTCAAGAACTGGAGTAAAATAAATTTACATTTAGCCAGCATTGCTCAGTTTGTGGTACTTTGTTATGAAAGCCATCCCAAACTAATAAAGACTCAGCCAATACTAAGTACGTATTAGACTAGTCATATTAAAAGTAAGATTCTTAGTCATTAGTGAAAGTGAGTGAAGGTTGCTCAGTCATGTCTGACTCTTTGCGACCCCATGGAGTATACAGCCTATGGAATTCTCCAGGCCAGAATACTGGAGTGGGTAGCCTTTCCCTTCTCCAGGAGATCTTCCCAACCCAGGGATCAAACCCAGGTCTCCCACATTGCAGGTGGATTATTTACCAGCCAAGTCACAAGGGAAGCCCTTTTAGTCATTGGTTTAACCATAAAAAAATAAAATAAAATAAAAAATATTTGGGCATCTTGACATTTAAATAAGCAAGACATGAATTTTTTTGAACTTCAGAAACATTTTATCCATTGTATTTTATATGCCTATGTGATATCCACTGCAGATATTTGATACATAATTACATTTTTTTTGTTTTCCTTTTTGAATCCCTATAGTCGTATTCATGTTTCAGTCATGTATTCATGCCACTTCTAGTATGTGATTCTAGCAAAATTAAATTTTAATGAATATATACAGACTCTTTATTTTGTGTCTATGTGTTAGCCAAATATTTGGGGAGGATTTTAAAATTAAAGTGCTCAATTTTTTGTTTTGATGAAACCAAATTTATAAATGACAATTAAAAAAAAATGTTTACCAAAATGGTGAATAAGAAAATTGCAATTAAAAAAAAATATATATATATATATATAAAACATTGCTTTGGGACTTATTTAACCCAAGCATTTTTGAGACAGTTACCCAATGAAGAGCATGTAAGTATTTGCTGTTATTTGTTTGATATTATGGTCATAATGAGAAATTTAACACATGGTTATATATTTTAAGTGAAGAATAAAATTATATATAATGTTTAAAACAGTTTTTAAATTATTGGTAGCTAGGAAAGCTAAAAAAATTTAAATATAGTTAATTTCAAATCTCCAGAAGCTATAGTAAATGCTGATCATTTTTTAAAAAGTTTTGAACTGTGATTCTGGAGAAGACTTTTCAGAGTCCCTTGGACAGCAAGTATATCAAACAAGCCAAACTTAAAGGAAATCAATCCAAAATATTCACTGGAAAGACTAATGCTAAAGCTGAAGCTCCAACACTTTGGCCACCTGATGCCAAGTGCCAACTCATTGGAAAACACTCTAATGCTGGGAAAGATTGAAGGCAGGAGGAGAAGGAGACAACAGAGGATGAGATGATTGGCATCACTAACTCAATGGACATGAGTTTGAGCAAACTCTGGGAGATAGTGAAGGACAGGGAANTGCCAAGTGCCAACTCATTGGAAAACACTCTAATGCTGGGAAAGATTGAAGGCAGGAGGAGAAGGAGACAACAGAGGATGAGATGATTGGCATCACTAACTCAATGGACATGAGTTTGAGCAAACTCTGGGAGATAGTGAAGGACAGGGAAGCCTGACATGCTGCAGTTCACAGGTACAGAAAGAGTTAGACATAACTCAGTGACTGAAATGAACTGAACTAAACCTATAAACAAGCCGTTGAAAGCATGCTTTTATTTTAGAATCAAAATGATAGAATAGAAAGAAAGGATTGAATGACATTTAAATGCCTTATTTAAGGCAAGTTTTCAGTATTTGTGTGAGCTTTCAATTTGCTGTAGAATTTCTCCCATTTTTTCTGTGTTTCTGAAAAGGAGATTTTACTAGATGTGAAACTATTTTTGTTGTTACTGGTATTGTAGCTGTCGTTTCAACTTTAATAGCTATAGCAGTATTTTTAATTATTTGTGTTAATTAGTGATAACAACTACATTCTTAGTCTTTCTCCTTACATTTCAGAAATTCCAAATTTTATAAGTGAGAAGAGTTTTATATTTCTGCTACTAAATAAAGTGTGGTTTTCTCTAAATTCTCATGAGATTTCACATTGCAATTTATAGTATGATTTTCCAAAAGAACTTCTTACCAGTTACAGTAACTCTGTAGTATTTATCCTAAATCTGTGGGTGATACTCTGTATCTTATCAGTGAAATACTGCACCAAGCATCTCTGTCAAGTTTATCAAAGTTTTTTTTTTCATAGTTGTAGGTTTTCCTGCATTTCTAAGAAATAACACAGAGAGATTCCTTGCAGCTTTTACCCAATTTCTCCTAATTTCTATACAATTCACAACCAGAAAGTGGACATTGATATGATCCACCCATCTTGTACAGATTTCCCAAGTTTTACTTGTCTTCATATATTTATATGTATGTGTGTTTAGTTCTATGCAGCTTTATCTCATGGGCAGATACATTTGACTTCCACCAGTTCTTTTGAGATACAGAACAGTTGCACAATCTCAAGGATTCCTTGTGTTGGTATTTTAGAATCACACCCAATTTCCTCTCACTCCCCCACATGTTTACTGATAAGTATTGTGTTCACCACTTCTATATGAAATGTTACTTCAAGACCAAATGAGCAGAGCACATTCCATAAAGGGCTGGGGCTCACAGCTCCTCTGTTACTCAATGAGTCATGAGACGAGGGGCTGTGTGAGCTGGGTTAAGTACCCACAAGCTAGTATAATGGGATATCAGAGGGAAAGTAGGATGTTGGGAATAGCTGCAAACCATAACCTCAGGAGGGTTTCCCTGGTGGCTCCGACAGTAAAGAATCTTCCTTCAATACAGGAGAAACAGGTCCAATTCCTGGGTCAGAAAGATTCCCTGGAGAAGAGAATGGCTACCCACCCCAGTATTCTTGCTGGAGAATTCCATGGACAGAGGAACCTGATGGTTTACAGTCCATGGGTTCTCAAAGAGTTGGACATGACTGACAGACTAACACAATAACATCAGGACACATAACCTCAGGAAACAAATAGTAACTAAACGAAATGTGAAAAATAATTGTCATTTTGAAGTAGGCAGTTAAGCAGATCCTTCGGATATCCTTGATCCAGACTTAAAAAGCTTTTGACTTCAGATAAGATTAATAGTAAAATCGGGGGTGGTTTAAAAGAAAGGAAGCACAATATTTTAATGTTGGTAATGTATTTTCTCTAGATGATAAAACCAACAGTGATCTGTACTATGTCTATTTTCTTAGGATGGTCTTTCAAAATGCACAGAAATTGTTTGCACTTATTTTTTTTTTTCAAAAGCAAAAATACCTTTTACTTCTTGATTTCATTGTGGAAAATACAGTCATGACTAGTCTAATATTTTGTTTTAATCTTAAAAAGTGTTCATTACCCTGCATAGACATAAAAAATTTTTAAATCCTATTTGCTGTTAACCTATATTAATTCAGACTGTGTAAATAATACCTAGGATTTTGGGCTCTCGAAAAGTAGAAATATCCTCCTCATTGCCCAGAAAATTGCAAATCTGATTTCTTTCCTCAGACATAATGGCTGGTGAGTGCCATGAGGAGAAAAGATGAAAGTAACCCTATTCATGCAGGAATAAGTCTGGAAGCAGTTCATGGGTTGGTCTTAATGAAATTTCTGAACAATTGTACTTTTCATAGACTCTATTGCAGGAAAAAAAAATCACAGTGGGATTTAATAGCATCAGAGGTTAGTAATAGAAGGAACATTATGAGAAAATAAAAATAAAATAAAATCTTCTACTCCATAAAGTGTACCCTTCCCAGTGAAATTACTAGCATATTATATATGAAGCTCTAGTAAAAGGGGGAAAGCACATAAAAATTATGATTATATTTTTGCCTTTAAAAATGAAATGCTTTTTTTCTTTACCTGTTAAGACCTGAGTTCAGGGATCAGTTCTTCTACAAGTGATTATGGCTTCTGAAATGATCAGAGGGCTGTTTTCTTCACTGTGCTTTCAATATTAGGTAAAACCTGGAGACAGGGAAGAAACTTGTGGAAATAAAAAGGCTGAGCTTTCAACCATAAATTACTAAAATATTATTTTGAGGTAGTGGTTATACTTTTCTCTCTATGGACTTATTATAATGAGATATTTTATGATCTCTTTCTGAAAAATAATGTCTAGTTGGATTGTTGCTTCTTCTGTCAAAAGAAAAAAAATAATAAAAATAATATACATTTGAAATAACACTGAAAAATAAAGCAGATTATTATGGCGTTTAAAACAGCAAAAACTCAAGAAAATATTACAGAAGGCCTATTTTTAAAACCTAAAAGTCAAGATAGTAGTTAAAAAAAAAACAAACATAGATAATAATATATTCTGTTCTTTTGTTTCTGTATGCATTTGTATTGGTGGAGAAGTGACAACAAAATAAATGGCATCTGAGTGTTTATGGAAGGATAACATTAGCTACATTGCACTGGACTTGAAAAAAAAAAAGTGCTTCTGAAATAATATTGCAGCAAAATATTTCTCCAAACCCATCTGTTCATTAAAAATAAAAAAGGGATCTTTGAGCCAAGAGTGAATTATATTCAATTATGTTACCCCAGACAATCTGCCACATGGTCATTTTTTCTCCATATTTTAACATTTTGAGATGAAGAAACATCTTGAGAGGATATAGCTAGAGTTCTTATTGTTGTTAGCGTTCATGTTGAGAAACAAATAATATCCTCTCATCTTTTTATGTCATCTATATGCTGTTTTGATGTAGCATTACAATTATTGTGATATTTCAGGAAAAATAAAAGGAGAGATCAGTATGCATATGAAGTGTCAAGGAAGCCATCACAGAGAATAGATCTGATAGATTTGGCAAAAATAATAGTTCCATTAAAATGAGACAAGAGTAAGACCATGAAAGTGGAGGTGAAATTGTGGGAAGATTAGCCTTATAATTTTGTTCAATATATTAAAACTTTGATTTAAATAGTTTCAAGGTTCAAGGATGCAAAGACAAAGTAACTAGTTTGGTAAAGTAATTAAAAATCTAGCCAGTATGAAATTATAGTCACACACTTAACAGAAACAACATACATATATTTGAACATTTATAATTGATAAATCAGGAGGGAAATGCAGTAAATTGAGGAGAAAAAAAAAAAAGGATTTAACTCTGAGATTACTCAGTAACATTAACAGATTAAAAAATTATTTAAAAAATTGTGTTCAGAATTAATTGAGGCTTTTAGGTAGATTATGGCAGAAAATAGAAAGACATTGAGAATCTTTTCTGATAGAAATGAGGTCCTGGAAAGTGCACTTGATCTAAAAGTTTGGTTTTTGTTTTGTCTTTATGTCCTGTCCAACTCTTGCAACCCCATGCGCTATAGCCAGCTAGGCTCCGCAGTCCATGGAATTTTCCAGGCAAGAATATTAGTGTGGGCTGTCATTTCCTTCTCCAGTGTATCTTCTCCACCCAGGGATCTAACCCACATCTTCTGCATTGGCAAGAGAATTATTTACCACTGAGCCACCTGGAAAGTCCTAACCAAGAAATTTATCAGCCCTTATTCTTCACCATCTCCTGCAGCAGAGGAGCTGCCATCTTACAAATCTTGTCATTATTACCTCTGAACTAACTCAGATATAATTTGAAATGCTGTGTGTGTGTGTGTGTATAAGAGACTTGAATATTTTGCATAATTTTTAATGAAAATCTGTCCTACTGAGAAAATGAAGTTTGTCACCCTTTAATTACTCTTTTAAACATTTAGTTATGAATTATTATATGTCAAAGAGTGATATGTATGTTATAAATTTGAGTGTGTATACTTGATTATGTCTATCTGTTAATGATACATAATAAGTTTAAAAATTGACCAACAACATATTAAAAAGATCATACACCATGACCAAGTTGGCTTTATCCCAGGGATGCAAGGATTCTTCAATATCTGCAAATTAATCAATGTTATTCACCACATTAACAAATTGAAAAATAAAAGCCATATGATTATCTCAATAGATTCAGAGAAAGCCTTTGATAAAATTCAACATATATTTATGATAAAAACTCTCCAGAAAGCAGGAATAGAAGGAACATACCTCAACATAATAAAAGCTATATATGACAAACCCACAGCAAACATTATCCTCAGTGGTGAAAAATTGAAAGCATTTCCCCTAAAGTCAGGAACAAGACAAGGGTGCCCACTTTCACTGCTATTATTCAACATAGTTCTGAAAGTTTTGACCAAAGCAATCAGAGCAGAAAAAGAAATAAAAGGAATCCAAACTGGAAAAGAAAAAGTAAAACTCTCACTGTTTGCAGATGACATGAACCTCTATGTAGAAAACCCTAAAGACCACCAGAAAATTACTAGAGCTAATCAATGAATACAGTAAAGTTGCAGGATATAAAATCAACACACAGAAATCCCTTGCATTCCTATACATTAATAATGAGAAAATAGAAAGAGAAATTAAGGAAACAATTCCATTCACCATTGCAACAAAAATAATAAAATACTTAGGAATATACCTACCTAAAGAAACTAAAGACCTATATACAGAAAACTATAAAACACTGATGAAAGAAATCAAAGAGGACACTAATAGATGGAGAACTATACCATGTCCATGGATCAGAAGAATCAATATAGTGAAAATGAGTATACTACCCAAAGCAAACTACAGAGTCAATGCAATCCTTATCAAGCTACCAGCAGTGTTTTTCACAGAGCTAGAACAAATTATTTCAAAATTTGTATGGAAATACAAAAAATAAAAAATAAAAACTAGAAAAAAAAAATGAGGTAGGCGAGAAATGGGCCCCCCAGGGTAAAGCAATTTGAGTTTCATTACCTTGATCAGCAAGGAGATCGAAAGAGTCAATCTTAAATGAAACCAACCCTGAGTATTCACTAGAAGGACTGATGCTAAAGCTGAAATTCCAATACTTTAGCCACCTGATACGAAGAGCTGACTCATTGTAAAAACCCTGATGCTGGGAAAGATTGGGTGTAGGAGGGGAAGCAGACAACAGAAGGTGAGACATTTGGATGGTATCATTGACTCAATGGACACGAGTTTGAGCAAACTTTGGCAAAAGACAAGGAAGCCTTGTGTACTGCAGTCCACAGCATCACAAAGAGTCAGACATGACTGAGTGACTGAACAACAACAGCCTTTGGGACCAAAACTCCAAAATATCAGCAGCAGGATTACTGAGAGAAGAGGCTGGGCCCTGCCCAGATAGAAGATGAGAAATCACATATTTTTTCATTCTTGAAGTCCAGAGACCTTCCTGACTACACATGTACAGAAAGGTTCCTTGGAGTTCAAAGAGGAGTAATGCTACCTTGGCTAAGAGATGCACGTTCATAAATAAGAGGATCCTGAGATATACCATATATGGACCCTGAACCAAGTAAATAAAAATGATTGGTCAAAGGAAACTCAGAAGAGAAATCCCACAAATATAATTCAAATTAACTTGAGGGAGTGATTCAGGGACTCTCTGAGCCTGCCTATGTGTCTACACATATGTACTGCATTCTTTTTTCCCTTATAACAAAGATATGTTTCACCACCTTCCATCTTTGTGGGAATTCTTTTCTGCAAAGCCAAAGGGCCAATGTCTTTTCTCTGACCACTGGTCCAGTGCCTAGGATTTTGTGCTCAATCTCTGGCCAGGAACTGAAGCCCTGCTTCAACGCACTGCAGGCCAACGCCACCCCAGATCAAAATAATGAAACTAACACCCATGACCAAATCAGTCACTTAATAATTCTAACATTTTTAAATAGCTGAAGAAAATACAGCTTCCTAAAAATCATGTTTGACTATAAAAAAATATCTTAGATGATCTAGTGGGGAGGAGGATATGACAATGTAGGATGGGGGAAGAGATGATGGATAAATGTCCTAACATCAGGCAACAGAGGGTTGAAATTATTGTCCAAACAGGTGTTGGACATAGGCATGAGTAGGAATAATTTATCTCTGATAATAGGCAGATAAATATGACATAACTGGTAAGACCAAAAGTGGTGAGCTTGTGTGTGTTTGTGATGGTGGAAATCTGTGGTGTTTTCTGCTAGTTACTTAACTTTTTCAGAAAAGTGGAACGAAGTTAGCTAGCTAAAATTCAAAATGAAGAGGAGACTTGAAAAGCAGGAAAAGGTATTAAGTGGTTGAATGAAAAAGTGAAAGAGTTAAGGCAAAGGCAAAATATTCTAACAACACCAAGAGCATCCTTCAGTTTTGTGACTGTGGCTTTAGTGATCTGAATTACCATGGTGGTGTTTGTTTCTCTTGGTTTGCTGGCATACGTGTAGGTTCAAAATTTTTAAAAAAGTGATTTTTTTAAGCAAATCAAATAAAACAAGGAAAGGAAAGGAGGTCCAGGGAATGGAGTAAGAATATCCCAGATAGTAAGGAACAATGGAGGAGGTGGTAGGATCAGGAAACCAGAACTTCTAATGAAGATGCAGAATTACTGAAATCCATGTTCTAGATGAAGTGAGCCAGAATACAGAAATTGGTGGACAGTGAATCCCTATCATTTGGAGCATGGAAGAATTGTAGAACTGGTCATTTTTAAATAAACACTGGAGGACTTCCTTGGTGGTCCAGTGGTTTGAACATCATCTTCCAATGCAGGGGTTGTGGTTTCAAACCCTGATGGAGAAGTTATAATACCACATGCTTTGCAACCAAAAAACTGAAACATAAAATGTAAGCAATATTGTAAAAACTTCAAAAAAGACTTTGAAAATGGTCTACATAAAAACTTTTTTAAAATAAAAACACACTACTGCTAAAACCAAAACTAATGATCAGAGGAGTGAGCAGATGGCATAATTTTGAGACTGAAATAAATCTTAGGGAAAAATAAAAAGATTCAGGAACACTGGAAACATTTTATAGGTGATTTCATAATGATTATAATTAAAATCAGTTATACTGAGGAGATTGCAGATTTGAGGCTGAAGTTGTCAAAAATAAAGGAAAACAATTGGATGTGAAGGGTCCAAGATGGTTGAATAGAAAAGTGTGTACTCATCCTATCCTGTGAGAACTTCAAAATTACAACTTGCTGCTGAAACACCATCGATAAGAGGATGTTGGCACACACCAAAAAAAGATACCCACATTCAAGGGTGAAGGAGAAGCCCCAGCAAGACGGTAGGAGGGGTCAAATTGCATTTAGAATCAAACCCTATACTAGCCATAGATATTTGGAGGGCACAAAAAAACCTTGTGTGTGCCAGGACCCAGAGACACCACACAGAGACTGAATGAGAACTGTGTTTGAATGTCTCCTGTGGAGGTATGGGTCAGCAGTGGATTGCTGCAGAGGCAGAGGCTCTGGGTGCAACAGGTCCAGGTATGGCATATTTGCTCCACCATAGAGCCACCAGAATTTACACAGGACTGGGGAAACAGAACTCTTGAAGAGCACAAACAAAAGCTTGTGTGCACTAGGACCCAGGAGAAAGGAGCAGTGACCTCACAAAAGACTGACCTAGACTTGACAGTGAGTGTCCAGGAGTCTCCAGAGGAGATGTGGGTCAGCAGTGGCCTGCTGCAGGGTTAGGGCACTGAGTGCACAGTGTGTGCAGAGAACCTTTTGAAGGGGTTCATCATTATCTTCTCACAATAAACTGTGTAAAATTCTGAAAGAGATGGGAATACCAGACCACCTGACCTGCCTCCTGAGAAATNACTAACACCCATGACCAAATCAGTCACTTAATAATTCTAACATTTTTAAATAGCTGAAGAAAATACAGCTTCCTAAAAATCATGTTTGACTATAAAAAAATATCTTAGATGATCTAGTGGGGAGGAGGATATGACAATGTAGGATGGGGGAAGAGATGATGGATAAATGTCCTAACATCAGGCAACAGAGGGTTGAAATTATTGTCCAAACAGGTGTTGGACATAGGCATGAGTAGGAATAATTTATCTCTGATAATAGGCAGATAAATATGACATAACTGGTAAGACCAAAAGTGGTGAGCTTGTGTGTGTTTGTGATGGTGGAAATCTGTGGTGTTTTCTGCTAGTTACTTAACTTTTTCAGAAAAGTGGAACGAAGTTAGCTAGCTAAAATTCAAAATGAAGAGGAGACTTGAAAAGCAGGAAAAGGTATTAAGTGGTTGAATGAAAAAGTGAAAGAGTTAAGGCAAAGGCAAAATATTCTAACAACACCAAGAGCATCCTTCAGTTTTGTGACTGTGGCTTTAGTGATCTGAATTACCATGGTGGTGTTTGTTTCTCTTGGTTTGCTGGCATACGTGTAGGTTCAAAATTTTTAAAAAAGTGATTTTTTTAAGCAAATCAAATAAAACAAGGAAAGGAAAGGAGGTCCAGGGAATGGAGTAAGAATATCCCAGATAGTAAGGAACAATGGAGGAGGTGGTAGGATCAGGAAACCAGAACTTCTAATGAAGATGCAGAATTACTGAAATCCATGTTCTAGATGAAGTGAGCCAGAATACAGAAATTGGTGGACAGTGAATCCCTATCATTTGGAGCATGGAAGAATTGTAGAACTGGTCATTTTTAAATAAACACTGGAGGACTTCCTTGGTGGTCCAGTGGTTTGAACATCATCTTCCAATGCAGGGGTTGTGGTTTCAAACCCTGATGGAGAAGTTATAATACCACATGCTTTGCAACCAAAAAACTGAAACATAAAATGTAAGCAATATTGTAAAAACTTCAAAAAAGACTTTGAAAATGGTCTACATAAAAACTTTTTTAAAATAAAAACACACTACTGCTAAAACCAAAACTAATGATCAGAGGAGTGAGCAGATGGCATAATTTTGAGACTGAAATAAATCTTAGGGAAAAATAAAAAGATTCAGGAACACTGGAAACATTTTATAGGTGATTTCATAATGATTATAATTAAAATCAGTTATACTGAGGAGATTGCAGATTTGAGGCTGAAGTTGTCAAAAATAAAGGAAAACAATTGGATGTGAAGGGTCCAAGATGGTTGAATAGAAAAGTGTGTACTCATCCTATCCTGTGAGAACTTCAAAATTACAACTTGCTGCTGAAACACCATCGATAAGAGGATGTTGGCACACACCAAAAAAAGATACCCACATTCAAGGGTGAAGGAGAAGCCCCAGCAAGACGGTAGGAGGGGTCAAATTGCATTTAGAATCAAACCCTATACTAGCCATAGATATTTGGAGGGCACAAAAAAACCTTGTGTGTGCCAGGACCCAGAGACACCACACAGAGACTGAATGAGAACTGTGTTTGAATGTCTCCTGTGGAGGTATGGGTCAGCAGTGGATTGCTGCAGAGGCAGAGGCTCTGGGTGCAACAGGTCCAGGTATGGCATATTTGCTCCACCATAGAGCCACCAGAATTTACACAGGACTGGGGAAACAGAACTCTTGAAGAGCACAAACAAAAGCTTGTGTGCACTAGGACCCAGGAGAAAGGAGCAGTGACCTCACAAAAGACTGACCTAGACTTGACAGTGAGTGTCCAGGAGTCTCCAGAGGAGATGTGGGTCAGCAGTGGCCTGCTGCAGGGTTAGGGCACTGAGTGCACAGTGTGTGCAGAGAACCTTTTGAAGGGGTTCATCATTATCTTCTCACAATAAACTGTGTAAAATTCTGAAAGAGATGGGAATACCAGACCACCTGACCTGCCTCCTGAGAAATCTGTAGGCAAGTCAGGAGGCAGCAGTTAGAACTGGACATGGAACAACAGACTGGTTCCAAATAGAAAAAGGAGTATGTCAAGGCTATATATTGTCATCCTGCTTATTTAACTTATATGCAGAGTACATCATGAGAAATGCTGGACTGGAAGAAACACAAGCTGGAATCAAGATAGCCGGGAGAAATATCAATAAACTCAGAAATGCAGATGACACCACCCTTAAGGTAGAAAGTGAAGAGGAACTAAAAAGCTTCTTGATGAACGTGAAAGTGGAGAGTGAAAAAGTTGGCCCAAAGCTCAACCTTCAGAAAACGAAGATCATGGCATCTGGTCCCATCACTTCATGGGAAATAGATGGGGAAACAGTGGAAACAGTGTCAGACTTTATTTTTTGGGGCTCCAAAATCACTGCAGATGGTGACTGCAGCCAGGAAATTAAAAGACACTTACTCCTTGGAAGAAAAGTTATGACCAACCTAAATAGTATATTCAAAAGCAGAGACATTACTTTGCCGACTAAGGTTCGTCTAGTTAAGGCTATGTTTTTTTCCAGTGATCATGTATGGATGTGAGAATTGGACTGTGAAGAAGGCAGAGTGCTGAAGAATTGTTGCTTTTGAACTGTGGTGTTGGAGAAGTCTTTTGAGAGTCCCTTGGACTACAAGGAGATCCAACCAGTCCATTCTGAAGGAGATCAGCCCTGGGATTTCTTTGGAAGGAATGATGCTAAAGCTGAAACTGCAGTACTTTGGCCACCTCATGCAAAGAGTTGACTCATTGTAAAAGACTCTGATGCTGAGAGGGATTGGGGGCAAGAGGAGAAGGGGACGACTGAGGATGAGATGGCTGGATGGCATCACTGACTCAATGGATGTGAGGCTGAGTGAACTCCGGGAATTGGTGATGGACAGAGAAGCCTGGTGTGCTGCGATTCATGGGGTCACAAAGAGTCGGACAAGACTGAGCAGTTGAACTGAACTGATCATTATCTTCATTACCTCCACCATAGTTTGGCCTCAGGTCAAACAACAGGGATGGAACACAGCCCCACCCATGAAGAGAAAACTGAGTAAAAGATTTACTGAGCATGGCCCAGCCCATTAAAACAAGACCCAGTTTCCCCTTCAGTCAGTCTCTGCCATAAAGAAGCTTCCGTGAGCCTCTTATCCTTCTCCATCAGAGGGCAGACAGAATGAAAACACAATCACAGGAAACTAAGAAATCTGATCACATGGAAAACCACCTTGTCTAAAAGAGGGATGGATCATGGTGGAGAGTTCTGACAAAAAGTGGTCCATTGGAGAAGGGAATGGCAAACCACACCAGTATTTTGGCCTTGAAAACACCATGAACAGTATGAAAAAGGAGAAAGTTAGGACTCTGAAAGATGTACTCCTCAGGTCGGTAGGTGCTCACTATGCTACTGGAGATCAGTGAAGAGATGACTCCAGAGAGAATGAAGAGATGGAGCCAAAGCAAAAGTGACATTCAATTGAGGATGTGATGGGTGATGGAAGTGAAGTCCAGTGCTATAAAGAGCAATGCTACATGGAAAACTGGAATGTTAGGTCCATGAATCAAGTCAGGTTGGAAGTGGTGAAACAGGAGAGATGGTAAGAGTGAACATCGACATTTTAGGAATCAGTCAACTAAAAAGGACTGGGATGGGTAAATTTAACTTAGATAACCATTATATCTACTACTGTGGACAAAGTCCCTTAGAAGAAATGGAGTAACCATGAAAGTAAACACGAAATGCAGTACTTGGATGCAATCACAAAATCTATAGAAAGATCACCTTGTTTCCAAGGCAAGCCATTCGATATCACAGTAATCCAAGTCTATGCCCAAATCAGTAATGCTGAAGAAGCTGAAGTTGAATGGTTCTATGAAGAACTACAAGAACTTCTAGAACTAACACCCCCAAAAAAGGTGTCCTTTTCATTATAGGGGAATGGAATGCAAAAGTAGGAAGTCAAAAGATACCTGGAATAACAGACAAATTTGCCCTTGGTGTACAGAATTAAACAGGGCAAAGGCTAACAGAGTTTTGCAAAGAAACACACTGGTCATAGAAAACACCCTCTTCCAACAACTCAAAAGAAGACTCTACACATGGACATCACCAAACGGTCAACACCAAAATCAGATTGATTATACTCTTTGCAGCCAAAGATCAAGAAGCTATATACAGTCAGCAAAAAAAAAAAAAAAAAAGACCAAGAGCTGACTGTGGCTCAGCTCATGAACTCCTTGTTGCCAAAATCAGACTTAAATTGAAGACAGTATGGAAAACCATTAGACCACTCAGGTATGATCTGAATCAAATCCCTTAAGATGAAATAGTGTAAGTGACAAATGGATTCAAGGGATTAGATCTGATAGACAGAGTGCCTGAAGAATTATGGACTGAGGTTCCTGACATTGAGATAGGGATGAAGATCATCCCCGAGAAAAAGAAATGCAATAAGTCACACTAATTGTCTAAGGAGGCCTTATAGAAAGCTGAGAAAAGAAAAGATGAAAAAGGCAAAGGAAAAAAGGAATGATATACCCATATGAATTCAGATTTTCAAGAATAACAAGGAGAGATAAGAAAACCTTCCTTGGAGATCAATGAAAAGAAATAGGAAAACAATAGAATGGAAAGACTAGAGCTCTCTTCAAAAAAATTAGAGATACCAATGGAAAACTTTTTGCAAAGATGAGTTCAATAAAGGACAGAAATGGTATGGACATACGAGAAGCAGAAGATATTAAGAAGAGGTGGCAAGAATACACAGAAGATCTGTAAAAAAAAAAAAAAATCTTCATAACCCATATAACCATGATGCTATAATCACTCACCTAGAGTCAGACATCCTGGAATGCAAAGTAAAGTGGACCTTAGGAAGTGTCGCTACTAACAAAGCTAGTGGAGGTGATGCAATTCCAGCTGAGATATTTGAAATCCTAAAGATGATGCTGTTAAAGTGCTGCACACAGTTCAGTTCAGTAGCTCAGTTGTGTCTGACTCTGCAACCCTATGGACTCCACCATGCCAGGCCTCCCTGTCCACCACCAACTCCTGAGACTACTCAAACTTGTGTCCATTGAGTCGGTGATGCCATCCAACCATCTCATCCTCTATCATACCCTTCTTCTCCCACTTTCAATCATTCCTAGCATCAGGGTATTTTCCAATGAGTCAGTTCTTTGCATCAGGTAACTAGGTTATTGGAGTTTCAGGTACAACATCAGTCCCTCCAATGAATATTCAGAACTGATTTCTTTTCGGATGGACTGTTTGGATCTCCGTGCAGTCCAAGGGACTCTCAAGAGTCTTCTCCAACACCACAGTTCAAAAGCATCANGTCAGTTCTTTGCATCAGGTAACTAGGTTATTGGAGTTTCAGGTACAACATCAGTCCCTCCAATGAATATTCAGAACTGATTTCTTTTCGGATGGACTGTTTGGATCTCCGTGCAGTCCAAGGGACTCTCAAGAGTCTTCTCCAACACCACAGTTCAAAAGCATCAATTGTTCGGCACTCTGTTTTCTTTCCAGTCCAACCCTCATATCCATACATGACTACCAGAAAAACAATAGCTTTCACTAGGCGAACCTTTGTTGGCAAAGTAATGTCTGCTTTTTAATATGCTGTTTAGGTTGGTCATAGCCTTTCTTCCAAACAATAATAATCTTTTAATTTCATGACTGCTGTCACCATCTGCAGTGATTTTTGAGCCCCACAAAATAAAGTCTGACACTGTTTCCGCTGTTTCCCTATCTATTTCCCATGAAGTGATGGGAACAGAACTGATCACCAAAGAACTGGTGGTTTTGAACTGTGGTGTTGGATAAGACTCTTGAGAGTCCCTTGGGCTGCAAGGAGATCCAACAAGTCCATCCTAAAGGAAATTGTTCCTGATTATTCAATGGAAGGACAGATGGTGACGCTGAAACTCCAATGCTTTCACCACCTATTCTGAAGAACTGTCATTTGAAAAGACCCTAATGCTGGAAAAATTGAAGGCAGGAGAAGGGTTTGACAGAAGATGACATGGTTGTGTGGCATCACCAACTCAATGGACATGAGTTTGAGTAAACTCTGAGAGTTGGTAATTGACAGGGAGGTCTGACTTGTTGCAGTCCAAGAGGTCACAAATATTGGAACACAACTGATCGACTGAACTGAACTGATATATATATATATAGTTATTCTGTGTATTCTTACCACCTCCTCTTAATATCTTTTGCTTCTGTTAGGTCCATCTCATTTCTGTCCTTTATCGAGCGTATCTTTGCATGAAATGTTCCCTTGATATCTCTGATTTTCTTAAAGAGATCTCTAGTCTTTCTCATTCTATTGTTTTCCTGTTTCTTTGCATTGATCACAGAAGAACACTTTCTTATCTCTCCTTGCGATATTTTGGAACTCTGCATTCAAATGGGTATATCTTTCCTTTTCTCCTTTGCTTTTCATTTCTTTTCCTTTCTCAGCTACGTCTAAGGCCTCCTCTGAAAAACATTTTGCTCTTTTGTATTTCCTTTTCTTGGGGATACTCTTGATCCCTGTCTCCAATACAGTGTCACGAATCTCTGTCCATAGTTCATCAGACATTCTATCAGATCTAATCCCTTGAATCTATTGCTGCACTCACTATGCCAGCATATTTGGAAAACTCAGCAGGGGCCACAAGAGTTGAAAAGGTCTGTTTTCATTCCAATCCCAAAGAAAGGCAATGACAAAGAGTGCTCAAACTACTGCACAATTTCGCCCATCTCACACACTAGCAAGTAATGCTCAAAATTTTCCAAGCCAGACTTCAACAGTACGTGAACCATGAACTTCCACTTTTTCAAGTTGGTTTTAGAAAAGGCAGAGGAACCAGAGATCAAATTGCCAACATCTTTTGGATTATTGAAAAAGTAAGAGAGTTCTAGAAAAACATCTACTTCTGCTTTATTGACTTCGCTAAAGCCTTTGACTGTTTGGATCACAACAAACTATGGAAAATTATTGACTAAATGGGAATACCAGTCCACCCGATCTGACGCCTGATAAAATTGTATGCAGGTCAAAAAGCAACAGTTAGAAATGGACATGGAACAACAGACTGTTTCCAGATTGGGAAAGGAGTACCTAAAGACTGCATATTTTCTCCCTGCTTATAATGCCAGGGGGATTGTGGGCAGGAGGAGAAGGGGATGACAGAGGATGAGATGGCTGGATGGCATCACCGACNAGCAACAGTTAGAAATGGACATGGAACAACAGACTGTTTCCAGATTGGGAAAGGAGTACCTAAAGACTGCATATTTTCTCCCTGCTTATAATGCCAGGGGGATTGTGGGCAGGAGGAGAAGGGGATGACAGAGGATGAGATGGCTGGATGGCATCACCGACTCGATGGACATGAGTTTGAGTGAACTCCGAGTGTTGGTGATCGACATGGAGGCCTGGCATGCTGCAATTCATGGGGTCACAAAGAGTCAGACACAGTTGAGTGACTGAACTGAGCTAAACTGAATGATTGACCTGAACTGAATCGAATGTCAGCAAATGACAGCAGTAATTAAGTCCTCCTGGTGATATGGTCTGATAAAATGTGATTTCATGCTGAGATTGTAGGGAGCCAGGATAGAGTTATTAGAATGGGGTAGTAAGGGACAATGATGCTTCTAGCTCAAGTCCTAGTGGGAATTGGACCATGGTGGCATAAAATAGCCATCTGTTTAGAGGATGCAGTGAAGTTAACATCTTCAGACAAAAATTAAATTTCAGTCAGATGCAAAAAATTATAAGTTAGAAAAAATTGAAGATATAAGACATTTTGCTAAAACTGATTATGGAGTAAAATGCTGGAAATATTAATCATTGTGACTTTTATTCCACATTCCTGGGAACATCCCCTGAAAATATAACAGGTGGAAGCAATTGGGTTTCTCAGGAATAAGGAACATAAGGTGAGCACCAGCTACAAAGTCGGTACCAATGGTCATGACAGTGAAATTAAAATAAGATAATGTAATGGACACTTAGCAGTAGGTAAAAGAAACAAATGTTTTGCCTTTTCTCTGCTTGTAATTTGTTCAAGAAAAACTAAAACATTTAGTGCCAAATATGTATTTTAACTGCATTCTTTGTCCCATAGATAAACAGCCTTTTTATCATTTCCCCCATATTCCACACAAGTCTTAGTATTATATTTTTAAATATATAAAGGTCATATGGTTTTTCCCCAACTTAATTAGAATGGACCATTATATCACTTATCATAGATAATTACACACTTAATCTTTTAAATTATTTTAAACTATTGTTATTTCTGGAAATCAGATGTTATACCATGTTTATAAAATAGATAAGAGATATGAATGATGAAAGACTTAATATGACATAGCAGGTTTTATTGTACTGAGCTGAATCTTCTGTTCTCTTATTATTATTCAAAAGAAGCAAGGGTGAATTCATCCAAGACAGTTCATAAACTGGATGCTTTTAGCCCTCTATAATCTTTCAGATCTGTTTCAATATAAAACAAATCTACCATGCAGGTAAAATCACATTGTAGAAGGAAAATATAGGAGACAATAAGCTTCAGGACTGAAACACATAGTTTTAAGTACTGCTTTATACTGGTTAGTGCTGCAATGAAAAGGGATAAACCATTTCTCAAATATGCTTCCTTCTGTTTAGAAACACCCTGGGGTGGATCCACAGGACAAATGGATATCATGGGGAGTGGCTGAGTGTGCTTTATCTACACTACTCTACAGATGGTTCATTACTTAAATAATAGGGTAGCTTTATCTTTGCTGTTCTAACTGGATTGATTTGATTTTTAAAAAATAGTTTATGGCCTAAAATTTTGGATTATTGTAGCTAAATGTCTGCTGTACTTATCTCTTACTTGCTAGGCACAATGGTTCTGATCTGATTATAGGGTGCCTTCTAATTAGACGACTGGCTTTGATTGTGTGTTGGAAGCTTGTTGATTTTCAGGGTAACCTCTGTTTATACTATTAATGACTTGCCTGCTTTATTCAAGAAGAGACTGCTGATATGTCTAGGAATAGGAAATTAAAAAAAAAAAGAAAACTGAACATTATTTATTTTCTCAACTTGTTTAGAGACTGTTATTTCAAGTGTCATTATCAATTTTTTTTAATGTTTCTGGCACTTTTATTTTTTTATTTTTTAAATATCAATCTATTTATTTTAATTGAAGGCTAATTACTTTACAATATTTTATTGGTTTTGCCATACATCAGCATGAATACTCCATTGGTGTACATGTGTTCTCCATCATGAGCCTTCTCCCCCCTCCCTCCCCATACCATCCCTCTGGGTCATCCCAGTATCATGCATCGAATCTAGTCTGGCAATTTGTTTCACATATAATATTATACATGTTTCAATGCCATTTGAGGAATAAACTTGTTGTAGAAAATAAATGAAGAACGAAAACAGAAGATAAAAAGAAAGCAAANCATCATGAGCCTTCTCCCCCCTCCCTCCCCATACCATCCCTCTGGGTCATCCCAGTATCATGCATCGAATCTAGTCTGGCAATTTGTTTCACATATAATATTATACATGTTTCAATGCCATTTGAGGAATAAACTTGTTGTAGAAAATAAATGAAGAACGAAAACAGAAGATAAAAAGAAAGCAAATTAAATTTATTTTCAATCTTTTTTTTTCACATTTTCCTTTAACTTACATTTTATTTACTTTCTTAAATATGTAAAGGTGAGTATTAATAAGGTAGGGTAAAAGAATTATGCTCTTATCTTCTGTAAAAATAAAGTGCTAAGCTGTGACTTTTTTCCTTAGGGATTTTCTTTACAAGAAACAGAGATTACGTGGAGAATCCAAAGAAATACAAGGCTAGAGGTACTGGTTAGCAGACTACAATTTTACTGCTTTCAAAGAGATGCTAAAATTACAGTTCTCTGAAGCTAATATTTCTTTAATGCTTTTCAAAAAATATAATAAAAGTATATCAGCCATGATCATTAAATTATAGGAGAGATAGTAAATTAAAAGAAAATTAATTCACTTTAATATTCTAGCAGTATGCAACTTTTTTCTTCCATGTAAAAAATGCTTAAGCAAAGTTACTCATGAATAAAAGACATTTAATAAAGAAATTTATTCACAGTTGTGTATAAATGAAGGGAGTAAACAGTAAAAGGATGAATTTCCTATTCAGGTACCTAATCTGTTGATAATGCCAACCACAATCATTTATTATAGCCTGACTCCAACTGGATTTTTTGCTTGTTTACAATGTAACGGTCATTGAAGCAGAGCCTGAATATAAAATAACGAACAAAACCCGAACTTTTCCTCAAATAAAACAAACTTTTTTCCTCAAATAAAAACAAAATTTTT
>SJYX01020064.1:29703-43959 GCA_006410675.1 Oreotragus oreotragus
TGTAGACTCAACTTTGTCGTGTAACATTGTAGCTCTACATTAAGAGATAGATTATGGTGTATAATTTGTTTTAGTCAATATGACATTAATAAATATTATGTAAGAAAAGGGTTAAGAAATTCTTGAACACTGGGACTTATCCTGCTTGTGCTATTGAAACATTGAAACCATCATGTGAAAAAATGCCTAAGCTAGCTTACTCATTGGAAAAGACCTGGAGCCTGGGAAAGACTGAAAGAAAAGGGAGAAAAGGACAGCAGATGATAAGATGGTTAGATAGCATCACCAAATCAATGGACATTAATCTGAGCAAACTCTGGGAGACAATGAAAGGCTGGGAAGCCTGGCGTGTTGCAGTCCATGGGGTTGTAAAGAGTTGGGACAGGACTCAGAGACTGAACAATAGCAACAAAGCTTCCTGGAGGATGAAAGGCCACTTGGCAGCAAACTAAGATGCCCCATCCATAAGATATAATAATCTACTGCTAGATAACACTTCAATTGACATAAGGAATCCCAACAGAAAGACTGGCTAGGCAGGGCCCTACCATCAACAATTGATCCAAAGAATTATAAAAAAAGTAAACAGTTTAAGGTAATATCTTTTGGATTGCTTGTTATATGATAGTGATAGAGTATTTTTATGAAAGTAATCAAATTTTGCTTATAAAATTTTATAGCCTTAAGAAAGGGGATATTCATCCAGCACAAATTATTCTTTTTAATTCTAAAGTGAGTTTAAATTTATTGAAAAGTTCTCAAAACTGATCATAGTGTATGTGTATCCTTCATCCAGCTTACACAACTTTTGTCCGCGGGATTCTCCAGCATGATGGTTTCAATGTTTCAATAGCACAAGCAGGATAAGTCCCAGTGTTCAAGAATTTCTTAACCCTTTTCTTACATAATATTTATTAATGTCATATTGGCTAAAACAAATTATACACCATAATCTATCTCTTAATGTAGAGCTACAATGTTACACGACAAAGTTGAGTCTGCCTAGTAGGTTACAGTCCATGGGGTCACAAAGAGTTGGACACGACTGAGCGACTTCACCTTCACCTTCACCTTCAACAACTTTTGTATGCATAATACTATTAACAATACCATAAAATTAGAATGGGAACAATAGTATGAACTATTTATACAGATTTTTTTTTCATAATTTTACCAAATTTTCTCTGAATTCTGTTTTAAAATTTCAGATCAGTATTTCCCTGCCTTTCCCCAGGATGAAAATTTCGAAGAGTTCTGGTCAGTAATATGGATCTTAATTTGGGGTTTGTCTGATGCCTTTTGCAGAGTTATATTGAGATTATGCATTTTTTCACTAATGTCAAAATATTATTGTGATCTACTTGGTACTTCATCAAAGGAGTGCATGATATGTCTTATTATTTATGATGTTAACTTGGAATATTTCATTACACGGGTGTATTATATGCAGAATAGATCATGAGAAACACTGTGCTGGAAGAAGCACAAGCTAGAATCAAGATTTCCAGGAGAAATATCAATAACCTCAGATGTGCAGATGACACCACCCTTATGGCAGAAAGTGAAGAGGAACTAAAAAGCTTCTTGATGAAAGTGAAGGAGGAGAGCAAAAAAGTTGGCTTAAAGCTCAACATTCAGAAAATGAAGATCATGGCATCTGGTCCCATTACTTCATGGGAAATAGATGGGGAAACAGTGGAAACAGTGTCAGACTTTATTTATTTATTTATTTATTTGGCTCCAAAATCATTGCAGATGGTGATTACAGCCATGAAATTAAAAGACGCTTATTCCTTGGAAGGAAAGTTATGATCAACCTAGATAGCATATTCAAAAACAGAGACATTACTTTGCCAACAAAGGCCCATCTAGTCAAGGCTATGGTTTTTCCAGTAGTCATATATGGATGTGAGACTTGGACTGTGAAGAAAGCTGAACGGTGAAGAACTGATGCTTTTGAACTGTGGTGTTGGAGACGACTCTTGAGAGTCCCTTGGACTACAAGGAGATCCAACCAGTCCATCCTAAAGGAGATCAGTTCTGGATAATCATTGAAAGGACTGATGTTGAAGCTGAATATTTGGCCACCTGATATGAAGAGCTGACTCATTTGTAAAGGCCCTGATGCTGGGAAAGATTTAAGGCAGGGGGTCAAGGGGATGACAGAGGATGAGATGGTTGGATGGCATCTCCGACTCAATGGACATAGTTTGGGTAAAATCCAGGAGTTGGTGATGGACAGGGAGGCTTGTCATGCTGTGGTCCATGGGGGTCACAAAAAATCGAACAGGACTGAGTCACTGTAGTGAACTGAACTGAACTGAACCGATACCATAGAGGGTTTCTTGAAAATTAACTGGTTTAATTAAATAAAGCAAGTAGATTACTTTATTGAATAGTAGAGTTCTATATGCAAGTCTTTGTTAGATAAATCATATAGACACTCAAATATACACCAAATACACAGTTGACTAGCTTCTTTTAGCAACAAATTTAAATCTTTTAGTGGAGCTGTCAGCCTATCAATTTTATGCATTGACTTATAAACAAAATAATTTGTTCTCAGGTTTTATCTGATTGAAGTATCCATAAAACCAACCCCATAATAATTTCAAAAGCTCTAAGTTAATTTTATTTTCCAAGGTGTCATACAATTACTACTGTTTGCAAGAAAATTGCAAAATTGAAATTCAGATTATTTTCATATTCTTTCATCAAAGCATTATGCCCACACTTCAGTACATAAGTTTCTATAAAAAGCAAAGCTTCTATTACCCTATATTAGTTTGTTGACAGATAAAGATATTATTCTGGCTATGATCTCTCTTCTGAACACAATCAACTACCCACATGATATCTCCCTTTGGGTATCCACCAGCCACTCCACACTGATGTGACCAAGACTGAACACTCAATATTCTTCCCCAAACATGATCATGATTCAAAGCTCTCTAATTCAGGGAAGAATACAATCATCTTTCTAGCTGTGTAAAATTTAACTTTCCCTAGATTTTTACAAACATGAAAATGTTTTATATCTCCCCTTTTCTGCTGTTTTCTAGGCTTTCCTTGTGGCTCAGCTGGTAAAGAATCTGCCTACAATCAGGAGACCTGGGTTCATCCCTGGGGTGAGAAGATCCCCTGGAGAAGGAAACTGTTACCCACTCCAGTATTCTGGGCTGGAGAATTCCATGAACTGTCCATGGGGTTGCAAAGAGTCAGACAAGACTGAGTGGCTTTCACTTTCACTTTTCTGCTGTTAGATCTTTCTTACTTCTAGGCCCTATCAGTTTTTTCCTTCACAACATCTAAAGTCTGTCCATTCTCAGTTGTATTTAGGCCTAGCCACTGCATCTCACACTTCATTTCAGTTCAATTGCTCAGTCGTGTAGAACTGCACTCTAATCTTAATTAACTGACTTTGTGATAGCCTCAATTCAGTTCAGTTGCTCAGTAGTATCTGACTCTTTGCTATCCCATGGATTGTCGCACACCAGGCTTCCCTGTCCATCACCAACTACCGGAACTTGCTAAAACATATGTCCATCGAGTCAGTGATGCCATCCAATTATCTCATCCTCTGTTGTACCCTTCTTCTCCTGAATTTAATCTTTCCCAGCATCAGGGTTTTTTCCAAGGAGTCAGTTCTTCACATCTGGTGGTCAAGTACTGGAGTTTCAGCCTCAGCATCAGTTCTTCCAATGAATATTCAGAACTGATTTCCTTTAGGATTGACTGATTGGATCTCCTTGCAGTCCAAGGGACTCTCAAAAGTCTTCTCCAACACCACAGTTCAAAAGCATCAGTTCTTCAGCACTCAGCTTTCTTTATAGTCCAACTCTCACATCCATATATAGAGCAATCTCACACATAGATGATTGTGATATTTAATGACTGGTATTCCCACTTCTCTATTAGATATCCATGTATACAATGTGCACAAATATTTCAAACACTAAATCCAGACTATTTTTAAAATTTATATTTAGCTATCTGTTCTAATTTCAAATCCCTGTTAGCAAGACTAATAAAGATATGGCATACATCTCCACATTTATTTCCTATCATGTTCTTTCAAGCCCTATCAATGTGTAACAACATCAGTCTTATTTACCTCACTACAAGTGCCAAGCCAGGTGCTACACCCCACCTCCATTCTCTACTTCCCGTCAACCTTACACCTTAATTCCATTATACTTACCTCAGACTTTAAAGACCTGCATGATTAGGGCAGATCCCTAATTATCATCTTTCATATGGTCATTAATTTCACAGCACTCGTCAAGGTGATGACTTTATTATTACCTGTATTTATTGTCAATTTCAAGTTTTTCAAGAATAGGAGTTTAACATGTATGTTGTTGTTGACCTTTATTCCCCTACATCAAGCATAAGGACTATTGCATCGTAGGCAGTTAATGAATATTTAATCAGCTACTAATCAATAACCAAAATTTCAAGAATGTCATTTAAATTAGAAAATATACAGAAAAATAATCAGTGAAAAGCTACACTTAGCCTGGCCGTTAGTAGTGCAATTTATTATTGAGGCTACTTGAAATTCATAAGATTATACATTCATGAATCATGAATCATGTATCCAGTTCTAGAAGAGAATATAAGTGAAAAATGTCAAGAGAATGTGCAACAACAGGATACCTAGATATGTTTCAGTTCAGTTCAGTTCAGTTCTGTCACTCAGTCATGTCCGACTCTTTGCAACCCCATGAATCACAGCACGCCAAGCCTCCTTGTCCATCACCATCTTCCAGAGTTCACTCAGACTCTTGTCCATCAAGTCAGTAATGCCATTCAGCCATCTCATCCTTTGTCGTCCCCTTCTCCTCTTGCCCCCAGTCCCTCCCAGCATTACAGTCTTTTCCAATGAGTCAACACTTCGCATGAGGTGGCCAAAGTACTGGAGTTTCAGCTTTAGCATCTTTCCCTCCAAAGAAATCCCAGGGCTGATCTCCTTTAGAATGGACTGGTTGGATCTCCTTGCAGTACAAGGAACTCTCAAAAGTCTTCTCCAACATCACATTTCAAAAGCATCAGTTCTTTGGTGCTCAGCTTTCTTCACAGTCCAACTCTCGCATCCAAGCATGCCCATTGGAAAAACCATAGCCTCGACTAGACTGACCTTTATTGGCAAAGTAATGTCTCTGCTTTTCAATATGCTATCTAGAGTTTCTCACAAGGAGTAAGCGTCTTTTAATTTTATGGCTGCAATCAACATCTGCAGTGATTTTGGAGCCCCCCCCCAAAAAAATCTGACACTGTTTCCACTGTTTCCCCATCTATTTCTCATGAAGTGATGGGACCAGATGCCATGATCTTAGTTTTCTGAAGGTTGAGCTTTAAGCCAACTTTTTCACTCTTCTCTTTCACTTTCATCAAGAGGCTTTTTAGTTCCTCTTTGCTTTTTGCCATAAGGTTGGTATCATATGCATATCTGAGATTATTGATATTTCTCCTGGCAATCTTGATTCCAGCTTGTGATTCTTCCAGCCCAGCGTTTCTCATGATGTACTCTGCATATAAGTTAAATGAGCAGGGTGTCAATATACAGCCTTGATTTACTCCTTTTCCTGTTTGGAAACAGTCTGTTGTTCCATGTCCAGTTCTAACTGTTGCTTCCTGACCTGCATACAAGTTTTCAAGAGGCAAGCCAGGTGGTCGGTCTGGTATTCCTAACTCTTTCAGAATTTTCCACAGTTTATTGTGATCCACACAGTCAAAGGCTTTGGCATAGTCAATAAAGCAGAAATAAGCTTCCTCATTTAATATTCCCTGCTACATTCATCCAAAGGGGCAACCTAGTCATAAAGCAGGAAATAAAATTACTGGAGTTGATAGAGACCCAATCTTTGTGCTACTTACAAAGATGAAAATCAATGTAAAAAGATTTAAGATTTCTAGTTTCAAGCTCTAAAAATCATCATGAGATTAATCTAAAAGGAGATTTTACTCTTTGCTATGAATTTTTCCAAACTATTTATCACATATCTTATTTGAAGTATCTACTCAAATAAGATATTTGTGAGACAGTGGACTTCCCTGGAGGCTCAGAGGTTAAAATGTCTGCCTGGAATGAAGGAGACCAGGGTTCGATCCCTGGGTCGTGAAGATCCCCTGGAGAAGGAAATGGCAACCCACTCCAGTACTCTTGCCTGGATAATCCCATGGAGGGAGGAGCCTGGTAGGCTACAGTCCATGGGGTCTCAAAAAGTTGGACACGACTAAAGTCTGACACTGTTTCCACTGTTTCTCCATCTATTTCCCATGAAGTGATGGGACCAGATGCCATGATCTTCGTTTTCTGAATGTTGAACTTTAAGCCAACTTTTTCGCTCTCCTCCTTCACTTTCATCAAGAGGCTTTTTAGCTCCTCCTCACTTTCTGCCATAAGGGTGGTGTCATCAGCATATCTGAGGTTATTGATATTTCTCCCAGGCAATCTTGATTCCAGCTTGTGTTTCTTCCAGTCCAGCGTTTCTCATGGTGTACTCTGCATATAAGTTAAATAAGCAGGGAGACAATATACAGCCTTGACGTACTCCTTTTCCTATTTGGAACCAGTCTGTTGTTCCATGTTCAGTTCTAACTGTTGCTTCCTGACCTGCATACAGATTTCTCAAGAGACAGGTTAGGTGGTCTGGTATTCCCATCTCTTGAAGAATTTTCCACAGTTTATTGTGATCAACACAGTCAAAGGCTTTCACTTTAGCATCATGAAAAATATCTATTTTTCTATATATATTATGAAAATAAATGGTACACAGTTATTTTATTAAAATTGTATGCTATATAGTTAATAATATATTCTTGACTTTTAATTGATTTCCACATCCTCTCTTCAACTCTCAGCTCACTAAAAATCTAATATTAGGTTTCTCCTCCCAAACAGCCTTTTTCACCTGAAAAAAATCTCACATATTATGCTATATGTTTAATTTATGCTTTTGAGTCATTTATTCTCTTCTTGCAGTGAAAATGTATTCAATTTCAACTGCTTGTCAAAATATATGAATTTTATTCTAACAGAAATTCATATAGATATTTTCCAGGAAAATGCTGAAAAATATACTAGAATAATTACTAGAACTGTTGACTTAGATTATTTAACATAGGCAATGTGTGATACCACATTTATTTCATAATATAACTAGTAGACTGTAGTAACAATAAATCACCTTTGGAATGGAATGCATTACCAAAAGTATGTGTCTGGAAAAACAAATAATATGTTTGTTTATACATATCAATATATAGTGAGATGTAGGTGTTTTAATTTTTATTTAGTGAGTGAAATTGCAAGAAAATATCTTAACAAGGATGGCAATGAATATGTGGTATGCAGTTTTTAGAAAAGACTTCTCCATGTTTCTCTGTATTAGGCATTCAGAAAGAGTGGTTGAATATTTTTACCAAGTCAAAAAGAATGAGCTACAAATATAGACAAATATTTAAGACCCAAAACTGGTGAGCTATCTTTGAATGAAAAGAAATGAATTGCTTATTCATTTCTGTAAAACTGCATTCCTTTTTTTTAAAATATAAATTTGTTTATTTTAATTGGAGGTTAATTACTTTTCAATATTGTATTTGTTTTGCCATTCATCAACATGAATTCACCGCAGATATACACACATGTTCCCCATCCTGAATCCACTCTCCCTCCTCCCTCCCAATACCATCCCTCTGGGTCGTCTCAGTGCACCAGCCCCAAGCATCTAGTACAATGCATTGAACCTGGACTGGCAATTCATTTCATATATGACATTATACATGTTTCAATGCCATTCTCCCAAATCATCCTTTTGGACTCTGTAAAACTGCATTCTAATCTTAGCTAACTGGTGTTGTGATAGCCTCAGTTCAGTTCAGTACAGTGGTCAGCCGTGTATTCATTGTGACCCCATGGACTGCAGCACACCAGGCTTTCCTGTGTATCACCAAATCCTTGCTCAAACTCATGTCCATTGAGTTGGTAATGCCATCCAACCATCTCATCCTCCTATCATCCCCTTCTCCTCCTGCCTTCAATTATCTTCCCCAGCATCAGCGTCTTTTCCAATGAGTCAGTTCCCTCATCAGGTGGCGAAAGTATTGGAGGTTCAGCTTCATCATCAGTCCTTCCAATGAATATTATTGATTTCCTTTAGGATTAGTTGGTTTTATCTCCTTGCTGTCCAAGGGACTCTCAAGAGCCTTCTTCAACACTGTAGTTCAAAAGCATTAATTCTTTGGTGCTCAGCTTTCTTTATAGTCTAAACTCTCACATCCATGCATGACTACTGGAAAAACCATAGCTCTGACTAGATGGACCTTTTTCAGAAGGTAATGTCTCTGCTTTTTAATATGCTGTATAGGTTGGTCATAGCTCTTCTTCCAAGGAGCAAGCATCTTTTAATTTCATGGCTGCAATCACCATCCGCAGTGATATTGGAGTCCAAGATAATAAGTTTTTCACTGTTTCCATTGTTTCCCCATCTATTTGCCATGAAATGATTGGATAGGATGCCATGATCTCAGTTTATTGAATGTTGAGTTTTAAGCCACCTTTTTCACTCTCCTCTCACTTTCATGAAGAGGCTCTCCATTTCCTCTTCACTTTCTGCCAAAAGGGTGGTATCATCTGTGTATCTGAGTTTATTGATATTTCTCCTCGCAATCCTAATTCCAGCTTGTGCTTTATACAGCCCAGCATTTTGCATGATGTACTCTGTATATAAGTTAAATAAGCAGGGTGACATTATACAACCTTTATGTCCTCCTTTCCCAATTTGGAACCAAACTGCTGTTTCATGGTCAATTCTAACTGTTGTTTCTTGACCTGCATACATCTTTCTCAGGAGGCAGGTAAGGTGCTCTGGCATTCCCATCTCTTTAAAAATTTTCCACAGCTTGTTGTGATCCACACAGTCAAAGGCTTTGGCATAATAATAATAATTAAACAGTAGATATTTTTCTGAAACTGTCATACTTTTTCAATGATCCAGAGGATGATGACAATTTCATCTCTGGTTCCTCTGCCTTTTCTGAATACAGCTTGAACATCTTGAATTCATGGTTCACATACTGGAGAAGCCTGACAGAGAGAATTTTGTGCATTACTTTGCTAGCATGTGAGATGAATTTAAAAGTGTGGTAGTTTGAACATTCTTTGGCATTGCCCTTCTTTGGAATTGGAATGAAAACTGGCATTTTCCAGTCCTGTGGCCACTGCTCAGTTTTCCAATTTTTTCCAGGAGAAAAGAGAAATGACCCTACAAGAGACTGACCCGACTTGCCTGTGAGTGTCCACAAGTATTCAGCAGAGGCGTGGGTCAAAAGTGGCCTGCTGCAGGATCAGTGGCCCCTGAGTGTGGCAGTGTGTACACAAGATGTTTTTAAGGAGGCAGCCATCATCTTCATTACTTCCACCATAGTTTGGTATCAGGTCAAATACGATTGATGGAACACAGCCACACTGATCCACAGAAAACTGGATTAAAGATTTGCTGATCATGGTCCTGCCCATCAGAACAAGACCCAGTTTCCCTCACAGTGAATATCTACCACCAGCAAGCTTCCATAAGTCTCTTATCCTTCAGAGGGAAGACAAAATGAAAACCATGATCACAGAAAACTAATCAAACTCATAACAAGGACCACAGTCTTATATAACTGAATGAAACTATGAGCCATGCCATGTAGGGCTACTTAAGAAGGATGGGTGTTAGTGGAGAATTCTGACAAAAGTGGACCACTGGAGATAAGAATGGCAAACCACTTTATTATTCTTGTCTTGAGAACCCCACGAACATTATGAAAAGGTTAAAAGATATAACATTAAAAGATGAACTCCTCATGTTGGTAGGTGCCCAATATGCTACTGGAGATCAGTGGAGAAATAACTCCAGAATGAATGAAGAGACAGAGCCAAAGCAAAAACAGTGCCCAGTTGTGGATGTCACTGGTGATGGAAGTAAAGTCCAGTATTGTAACGGGTAATATTGCATAGGAGCCTGGATTGATAGGTCCATGAATCAAGGCAAATTAGAAGTGGTCAACCAGGAGATGGCAAGAGTGAACATCAACATTTTAGGAATAGTGAACAAGAATGGACTGGAATGGGTGAATTTAATTCAAATGACCATTATATCTACTACTGTTGGCAAGAATCCCTTAGAAGAAATGGAGTAGCCATCACAGTCAACAAAAGAGTCCAAAATGCCATATTGGATGCATTCTCAAAAATGACAGAATGACCTCTTTTCATTTCCAAGGTAAACCTTTAGTAACACAGTAATCCAAGTCTACCAACCAGTATTCCTGAAGAAACTGAAGTTGAACGTTTCTATGAAGATCTACAAGAACTTCTAGAACTAACACCCAAAAAAGATGTCCTTTTTATCATAGGGGACTTCAATGCAAATGTATGAAGTCAAGAGACACCTGGAGTAACAGGCAAATTTGTCCTTGGAGTACAAAAGAAAGCAGGGCAAAGGCTAATATAGTTTTGCCAAGAGAACACGCTGGTCATTGCACACACCCTCTTCCAACAGCACAAGAGAAGACTACACATGAACATCAGCAGAGGGTCAACACTGAAATCAGATTGATTATATTATTTATAGCCAAAAGTGGAGAAGCTCTATCACTTCAGTTCAGTCACTCAGTCGTGTCTGACTCTTTGCAATCCCATGAACTGAAGCACACCAGGCCTCCCTGTCCATTACCAACTGCTAGAATCTACGCAAACCCATGTCAATTGAATCGGTGATGGCATACAACCATCTCATCTTCTGTTGTCCCCTTCTCCTCTTGCCCTCAATCTTTCCCAGCATCAGGGTCTTTTCAAATGAGTCAGCTTTTCTCATCAGGTGGCCAAAGTATTGAAGTTTGAGCTTCAACATCAGTCCTTCCAATGAGTACCCAAGACTGGTCTCCTTTTGGATGACTGTAGTTCAGCTCATGAAATCCTTATTGCCAAATTCAGACCTAAATTGAATAAAGTAGGGAAAACCATGAGGCCATTCAGGTATGATCTAAATAAAATCCCTTAGGATTACACAGTTCTCAATCTTTCCCAGCATCAGGGTCTTTTCAAATGAGTCAGCTTTTCTCATCAGGTGGCCAAAGTATTGAAGTTTGAGCTTCAACATCAGTCCTTCCAATGAGTACCCAAGACTGGTCTCCTTTTGGATGACTGTAGTTCAGCTCATGAAATCCTTATTGCCAAATTCAGACCTAAATTGAATAAAGTAGGGAAAACCATGAGGCCATTCAGGTATGATCTAAATAAAATCCCTTAGGATTACACAGTGGAAGTGATAAATAGATTCATGGGGTTAGATCTGATAGAAAGAGTGCCTGAAGAACTATGGACAGAGGTTCATGACATTGTATATGAGGCTGTGATCAAGACCATCTCCAAGAAAAAGAAACACAAAAAAGGAAAATGATTGTCTGCAGAGGCCTTACAAATAACTGAGGAAAGAAGAGAAGCTAAAGGCACAGGAGAAAAGGAAAGATATATCCATTTGAATTCAGAGTTCCAAAGAATAGCAAAGAGAGAGAGGAAAGCCTTCCTCGGTGATCAGTGCAAAGAAATAGAGGAAAACAATAAAGTGGGAAATACTAGAGATCTCTTCAAGAAAATTAGAGATACCAAGGGAACATTTCATGCAAAAATGGATTCGATGAAGGATAGAAATGGTATGGACCTAACAGAAGCAAAATGGACACAATAAGAGGCAGAAATTTTATGGACCTAAAAGAAGTAGATGATATTAAGAAGAGGTAGCAAGAATACACAGAATAACTATATTTAAAAAAATCTTCATAACCCAGATAACCACGATGGTGTGATCACGCCTCTAGAGCCAGACATCCTGGAATGTGAAGTCCAGGTGGTCTTAGGAAGCAATACTATAAACAAAGCTAGTGGAGGTGATGGAATTCTAGTTGAGCTGTTTCAGATCCTAAAAGATGATGTGACAGCTTACCACCAATCATTCAGAGACTTGCATGTGGGATATCTTTGTGAAGTTCAAATGGAACTTACAGCATTTTAAAGTATAATAAAAGCAATATTTAGAGACATAAATCTCAAGTTTAAGTTCTTTGCTAGTTATTAATAGTCTAATTTTAGAGAATTTCACTGTAAAATGAAAACTAATTTTTTATTCTCTGTAAAATGAAAATTAATCATAATGTAACATACAGAACTATGAAAAAATAAACTAACATAACATGTATGTATGATCTACGAAAATTGTGAGGTTTACAAGTTATCACAAGTAGTTATTTTTTTATTTTTATTTTTATTTTATTTTTACTATCACTATTTTGCTTTATTATCTTTCTAGGGTAAAAATGGGCATACTTGGGATATATTATGTTTTATTCCAGACTACCACAAAAAGTATTATAATTAAGTGAATCATACAATTTTTGTTTTCCTAATACATATAAAAGTTATTTTTAGGCTACACTGTATGCTGTTAAATGTGCAAAATCAGTATGCCTAAAAAGAAAGCACATCAGCCATTTAAAAATACTTTGGGGGGCTTTGCTGGCAGTTCAGTGGTTAAGCCTCTACAGGGGGCATAGGTTCAACCCTTGTTCAGGGAACTAAGACTCCACATGCCACACTGCACTGATAATAAATGAATAAATAAAATAAGTTTCTGATAAAGAAGGAAAGTTTTTCTAAGTTAAAATAAAGTATAAAATTAAAATAAAAAATAACAATGCTAAAATACTTCATTGTTAAAAGATGCTAAATATCACCTGAGCCTTCAGGGAGATGGAACCTTTCTGCTGGTGGAGGGACTTGCCTCCATGTCCATGTCTGCTGTCTAATCAGGGTGGTGGCTGCAGAAACATAGGTAGCAATTTTTAAGTAAGACAACACTGATATTAGCTGAATCCATTGTCTCTTTCAGGGATGATTTCTCTGTAGCATGCACTGCTGTCTGTTAGCATTTTATTCATAGTAGAACTTCCTTCAAAATTAGAATCAATTCTCTCAAACCCTGCCACTGATTTATTAACTAAGTGTACATAATATTCTTAATCCTTTGCTGTGATTTCAATAACATTCATAGCATCTTCACTCGGAGTAGATTCCAAGTCAATAAACCACTTTCTTCACCCATCCATGAGAAACAAGTCCTAACTTGTTAAATTTGGCAGTGATTCAGTCCATTCTTCAGGCTCCACTTCTCATTCCAGCTCTTTAGCTTTTTCCACCATGTCTTCAGTTATTTCCTCCACTGTAATCATGAATATTTCAAAGTCATCCATGAGGGTTGAAATTGACTTCTTCTGAAGTCCTGTTAATATTTGGTTTTGACCTCTTGCTTTGTATCATGAACATTCTTAATGACATCTAGAATGGCAAATTACTTCCAGAAACTTTTCAGCCTACTCTGCCAAGATCTATCAGAGGAATCTCTCTCTATGGCACCTATAGCCTGACAAAATGTATTTCTTAAACAACAAAACTTGAAAGTCACAATTACTCTTCTACTAATGGGCTGCAGAATGAACATTGTGTTAGCAGACATGAAAACAACATTAATCTCATTGTGCATTTCCCTCAGAGCTGTTGAGTGACTAGGTACATTTTCAGTAAGAAATAATATTTGTCAAAGATAAGGTGCCCATAGGTACGAGGATTTATATTGGGCCTTTCCATTTTGTTCCATTTATCTATATTTCTGTCTTTGTTCCAGTACCATACTGTCTTGATGACTGTGGCTTTGTAGTAGAGCCTGAAGTCAGGCAGGTTGATTCCTCCAGTTCCATTCTTCTTTCTCAAGATTGTTTTGGCTATTCGAGGATTTTTGTATTTCCATACAAATTGTGAAATTATTGATTCTAGCTCTGTGAAAAATACCGTTGCTAGCTTGATAAGGATTTCATTGAATCTATAGATGGCTTTGGGTAGTATACTCATGTTCACTATATTGATTCTTCTGATCCATGAACATGGTATATTTCTCCATCTATTAGTGTCCCTTTTGATTTCTTTCATCAGTGTTTTATAGTTTTCTATATATAGGTCTTTAATTTCTTTAGGTAGATATATTCCTAAGTATTTTATTCTTTTCATTGCAATGGTGAATGGAACTGTTCCCTTAATTTCTCTTTCTATTTTCTCATTATTAATGTATAGGAATGCAAGGGATTTCTGTGTGTTGATTTTATATCCTGCAACTTTAATGTATTCATTGATTAGCTCTAGTAATTTTCTGGTGGAGT
>SJYX01020064.1:46171-87646 GCA_006410675.1 Oreotragus oreotragus
TGGGCTTTTGTTTGCTGGAAGATTTCTGATTACAGTTTCAATTTCCGTGCTTGTGATGGGTCTGTTAAGATTTTCTATTTCTTCCTGGTTCAGTTTTGAAAAGTTGTAATTTTCTAAGAATTTGTCTATTTCTTCCACGTTGTCCATTTTATTGACCTATAATTGCTGATAGTAGACTCTAATGATCATTTGTATTTCTGTGTTGTCTGTTGTGATCTCTCCATTTTCATTTCTGATTTTATTGATTTGATTTTTCTCCCTTTGTTTCTTGATGAGTCTGGCTAATGGTTTGTCAATTTTATTTATCCTTTCAAAGAACCAGATTTTGGCTTTGTTGATTTTTGTTACAGTGTCTTTAGTTTCTTTTGCACTTATTTCTGCCCTAATTGTTAAGATTTATTTCCTTCTATTAACCCTGGGGTTCTTCATTTCTTCCTTTTCTAGTTGCTTTAGGCGTCAGTTCAGTTCAGTTCTGTTCAGTCACTCAGTTGTGTCCTAGTCTTTCTGAACCCATGAACCGCAGCACACCAGGCCTCCCTGTCCATCACCATCTCCCGGAGTTCACTCATACTCACGTTCATCGAGTCAGTAATGCCATCCAGCCATCTCATCCTCTGTCAGCCCCTTCTCCTCCTGCCCCCAATCCCTCCCAGCATCAGAGTCTTTTCCAAAGAGTCAACTCTTCGCATGAGGTTGCCAAAGTACTGGAATTTCAGCTTCAGCATCATTCCCTCTGAAGAAATCCCAGGGCTCATCTCCTTCAGAATGGACTGGTTGGATCTTCTTGCAGTCCAAGGGACTCTCAAGAGTCTTCTCCAACACCACAGTTCAAAAGCATTAATTCTTCAGTTCTCAGCTTTCTTCACAGTCCAAATCTCACATCCATACATGAGCACTGGAAAAGCCATAATCTTGACTAGAGGGAACTTTGTTGGCAAAGTAATGTCTCTGCTTTTCAATATGCTATCTAGGTTGGTCATAACTTTTTTCCCAAGGTGTAAGCGTCTTTTAATTTCATGGCTGCAATCACCTTCTGTAGTGATTTTGGAGCCCCCCAAAATAAAGTCTGACACTGTTTCTACTGTTTACCCATCTATTTTCCATGAAGTGATGGGACCAGATGCCGAGTTAGGATAATTTTTTGACTTTTTTCTTGTTTCTTGAGGTATGCCTATATTGCTATGAACTTTTCCCTTAGCACTGCTGTTAGAGTATCCCACAGGTTTTGGGTTGTTGTGTTTTCATTTTCATTCGTTTCTATGCATATTTTGATTTCTTTTTTTTAATTTCTTCTGTGATTTGTTGGTTATTTGGCAGTGTGTTGTTCAGCCTCCAAATGTTGGAATTTTTAATAGTTTTTCTCCTGTAATTGAGATCTAATTTTATTGCATTGTGGTCACAAAAGATGCTTGGAATGACTTCGATTTTTTTGAATTTACCAAGGCTAGATTTATGGCCCAGGATGTGATCTACCCTGGAGAAGTTTCTTTGACAAAGGAGGCAAGAATATACAATGGAGAAAAGCCAATCTCTTTAACAAGTGGTGTTGGAAAAACTGGTCAACTACTTGTAAAAGAATGATACCAGAGCATTTTCTAACACCATACACAAAAATAAATTTAAAATGGATTAAAGATCTAAATGTAAGACCAGGAACTATAAATCCCCTAGAGGAGAAAATAAGCAAAACACTCTCTGACATAAATCATAACAGGAACCTCTATGACCCACTTCCCAGAATATTGGAAATAAAAGGAAAAATAAACAAAAGCAACCTAATTAAAATTAAAAGCTTCTGCATAACAAAGGAAACTATAAACAAGGTGAAATGACAGCCTTCGGAATGGGAGAAAATAATAGCAAATGAAACAACTGAAAAACAACTAATCTCAAAAATATACAAGCAACTGCTACAGCTCAATTCCAGAAAAATAAATGACCCAATCAAAAAATGGGCCAAACAACTAAACAGAAATTTCTCCAAAGAAGACATACAGATGGCTAACAAACACATGGAAAGATGCTCAACATCACTTATTATCAGAGAAATACAAATCAAAACCACAGTGAAGTACCATTTCACGCAACTCAGAATGGCTGTGATCCAAAAGTCTATAAGCAATAAATGCTGGAGAGGGTGTGGAGGAAAGGGAACCCTCTTACACTGTTCGTGGGAATGCAAACTAGTACAGCCATTATGGAGAACAGTGTGGAGATTCCTTTAAAAACTGGAAATTGAATTGCTGGGCATACACACCAAGGAAACCAGAATTGAAAGAGACATGTGTACCCCAATGTTCATCACAGCATTGTTTCTAATAGCCAGGACATGGAAGCAACATAAATGTCCATCAGCAGATGAATGGATAAGAAAGTTATGGCACATATACACAATGGAGTATTGCTCAGTTATTAAAAAGAATACATTTGAATCAGTTCTAATGAATGGATGAAACTGGAGCCTATTATACAGAGTGAAGTAAGCCATAAAGAAAAATAACAATACAGTATACTAATGCATATATATGGAGTTTAGAAAGATGGTAATGATAACCGTGTATGCAAGACAGCAAAAGAGACACAGATTTATAGAACAGTATTTTGGATTCTGTGGGAGAGGGAGAGGGTGGGACAATTTGGGTGAATGACACTGAAACATATATAATATCATATAAGAAGCGAATTGCCAGTCCAGGTTCGATACAGGATGCTTGGGGCTGGTGCACTTGGATTACCCAGAGGGATGGTACAGGGAGGTAGGTGGGAAGAGGTTTCAGGATGGGGAACACGTGTACAACCATGGCAAATTCATGTTGATGTGTGGCAGAACCAATACAATATTGTAAAGTAATTAACCTCCAATTAAAATAAATAAATTTATATTAAAAAAAAAGAAAAAAAATAGCATTTGGAAAAGAATCTTTTTCAGAGCAATGAGTTTTAAAGTGAAAATGTTAGTCCCTCAGTCATGTACAACTTTTTGTGACTCCCACGTTCCGTAGCACACCAAGTTCCTCTGTCCATGGAATTCTCCAGCCAAGAATACTGGAGTGGGTTGTCATTCTCTTCTCAAGGGGATCTTCCCTACCTAGAGACTGAGCTCAAGTGTCCTGCATTACAAGCAGATTCTTTATAGTCTGAACCATCAGGGAGACCCAATAGGTTTTAAGAGTGAGTTTAAAATATTCAGCAAACCATCTTATAAATAGATGTGCTTTCATCTAGGTTTTGTTGTTCCATATATGCAGCACAGGCATGGTAGACTTAGAATAACTCTTAAGAACTCTAGGATTTTCAGAATGGTAAGTAAGTATTGAATTCAGCTTAAAATCATCACCTGCATAAGTCCCTAACAAGAGAATCTGCCTATTCTTTGAAGCTTTGAAATCAGACATTGATATATACATATATATAAATAAATAAATAAATAAATAAATATATATTTTTTTCTCTCTCTTCTGAAAGTTCTAGGTGGCATCTTCTTCCAATATGAGATAGTTTCATTCACACTGAAAATCTCTTGTTTAGGGTATACATGCATGTGTGATGAGTTGTTTCAGACATGTTTGACTCTTTGCAACCATATGGACTATAGACTGCTAGACTCCTCTCTCCATGGACTCTTCCAGGCAAGAATACTGGAGTGGGTTGCCATGTCCTTCTCCAGGTTTCGTGTAGCCACCTTCATTAATTTATCTTCCCTGGTGGCTCAGGTGGTAAAGAATCTGCCTGTAATGCAGGAGACTTGGGTTTTATCCCTGAGTTGGGAAAATCCTGTCTTATTAATATCTCAGTATTCCAGATAACATTGCAGTTTCTACATTGACCTTTTCTGTTTCACCTTGTACTTTTCTCTTATGGAGATAACTACTTTTTTAAACCTTATGAACTCACTTCTGCTGGCTTCAGTTATTTTTTCTGCAGCTTCCTCACTTCTCTGAGCCTTCATAGAACTAAAGAGATTTAGGATATTGCTCTGATTTAGACTTTGGCTTGAGACAACGTTATGTCATGGCTAGTTTGATCCTCTATCCAGATCATTAAAATGTTCTCCACATCTACCATAAAGGCTGTTTCCCATTTCTGTGTTCACTGGAGTAGTGCATCTAATTTCCTTCAAGAACTTTTGCTTCCCATTCACAATTAGCCTAACTGACAAAGGATGCCTAACTTTCAGCCTATGTTGATTTTGAACCTACCTCCCTCACTGTGCATAGTCTAGCTTTTGATGTAAACTGAGCAGTACACAACTCTTCCTGTCACTTGAACACTTAGAGGCCATTGAAGAATTATTTGTTACTGTTGTTCAGTCCGTACGAAATGTCTGACTCTTTGTGATCTCATGTACTGCAGCATGCAAGGCTCCTCTGTCCTTCACTATCTCTCAGAGTTTGCTCAAAGTCATGGCCACTGAGTCCATGATGTTATCTAATCATCTCATCCTATGTCATTCCCTTCTCATTTTTCCTTCAATCTTTCCCAGCATCAGGGTATTTTTCAATGACTGTCTGACTCTTTGTGATCTCATGTACTGCAGCATGCAAGGCTCCTCTGTCCTTCACTATCTCTCAGAGTTTGCTCAAAGTCATGGCCACTGAGTCCATGATGTTATCTAATCATCTCATCCTATGTCATTCCCTTCTCATTTTTCCTTCAATCTTTCCCAGCATCAGGGTATTTTTCAATGACTCAGCTCTTCACATCAGGTGGCCAAAATATTGGAGCTTCAGCTTCAGCATCAGTCTTTCCAATGAATATTCAGTGATGATTTCCTTTAGGATTGACTGGCTTGATCTCCTTGCTATCCAAGGGGCTGTCAAGAGTCTTCTCCAACACCACAATTTGAAAATATCAATTCTTCAGCACTCAGATTTCTTTATGGTCCAACTCTCACATCTGTACATGAATACTGGAAAAAACGTAGCTTTGACTATATGGACTTTGGTTCACAAAGTGATGTCTTTACTTTTCAATATGCTGTCTAGCATTGTTATAGTGTTCCTTCCAAGGATCAGGTTTCTTTTAATTTCATGGCTGCAATCTCCGTCAACAGTGATTTTGGAGCTCTAGAAAAGAAAATCTTTCACTATTTCTACTTTTTCCTCTTCATTTGTCATGAGATGGTGAGACTGGATGCCATGATCTTAGGTTTATTTATTTATTTGTAATGTTGACTTCTAAGCCATTTCTTTCACTCTCTTTTACCCTCATCAAGAGGCCCTTTAGTTACTCTTCACTTTCTGCCATTAGGATGGTACTGCATATCTGAAGTTATTGGTATTCTCCCAGCAGTCTTTATTCCAGCTTGTGACTCATCCATGAGGCCTAATTTCAATACTGCTGTGTCTCAGGGAATAAAGAGGCTTGAGGTGGTGGAGAGACACAGTTAATGGACTATCAGTGGAGCAGTCAGAACACATACAATCTTTACTGATTAAGATTACGTCCTTTAACATGGGCACAAACTGTGTCTCCTTAATAATAATATGAAGATCTGATTACAGATTTCTGTATTAAATATAATAATAATAATGAGAAAATTTGAGTTATTGTCAGAATTACAAAAGCATGACACAGAGACACAAAGTGAAAAAATGCTGTTGGAAAAATGGTTCTGATAGTCTTGTTTGACACAGGGTTGTCACAAACTATGAATTTGAAAAAAAAATCTATAAAATAAAATACAATAAAATATGCTAGGTCTATAGTTATATATATATATATATATATATATATATATACATATACTCTAATGACTGTGGACCAGCAAAACTTATCAGAAATAGTGATTTTGCATGACTGGGTATGACTTCTATTTTTAAGACTGGCATCATTATTTTATCACAAATTATTAATAACTAATGCTAAGAACCACACTAGGACCACAGCCTTGTCTAACTCAATGAAACCAAGCCATGCTCTCGGCGCAACCCAAGACAGGCAGGTCATGGTGGAGAGGTCTGACAGAATGTGGTCCACTGGAGAATGGAATGGCAAACCACTTCAGTATTCTTGCCTTGAGAACCCCATGAACAGTATGAAAAGGCAAATGATAGGATAATGAAAGAGGAACTCCCCATGTCAGTAGGTGCCCAATATGCTACTGGAGATCAGTGGAGAAATAACTCCAGAAAGAATGAAGGGATGGAGCCAAAGCAAAAACAATATCCAGCTGTGGATGTGACTGCTGATAGAAGCAAGGTCCAATGCTGTAAAGAGCAATATTGCATAGGAACCTGGAATGTCAGGTCCATCAATGAAGGCAAATTGGAAGTGGTCAAACAAGAGATGGCAAGAGTGAACGTCGATATTCTAGGAATCAGCGAACTAAAATGGACTGGAATGGGTGAATTTAACTCAGATGACCATTATATCTACTACTGCGGGCAGGAATACCTCAGAAGAAATGGAGTAGCCGCCGTGTCTACAAAAGAGTCCGAAATGCAGTACTTGGATGAAATCTCAAAAAAGACAGAATGATCTCTGTTCATCTCCAAGGCAAACCATTCAATATCACAGTTATCCAAATCTATGCCCCAACCAGTAACGCTGAAGAAGCTGAAGTTGAATGGTTCTATGAAGACCTACAAGACCTTTTAGAACTAACACCCCCAAAAAAGATGTCCTTTTCATTATAGGGGACTGGAATGCAAAAGTAGGAAGTCAAGAAACACCTGGAGTAACAGGCAAATTTGGCCTAGGAATGTGGAATGAAGCAGGGCAAAGACTAATAGAGTTTTGCCAAGAAAATGCACTGGTCATAGCAAACACCCTCTTCCAGCAACACAAGAGAAGACTCCACATGGACATCACCAGATGGTCAACACCAAAATCAGATTGATTATGTTCTTTGCAGCCAAAGATGGAGAAGGTCTATACAGTCAACAACAACAACAACAACAAAAAAAAGACCAGGAGCTGACTGTGGCTCAGATCATAAACTCCTTTTTACCAAATTAAGACTCAAATTGAAGAAAGTAGGGAAAACCCCNTATGCCAGCAAATTTGGAAAACTCAGCAGTGGCCACAGGACTGGAATAGGTCAGTTTTCATTCCAATTCCAAAGAAAAGCAATGCCAAAGAATGCTGAAACTACCACACAATTGCACTCATCTCACATGCTAGTAAAGTAATTCTCAAAATTCTTCAAGCCAGGCTTCAGCAATATGTGAACCGTGAACTTCCTAATGTTCAAGCTGGTTTTAGAATAGGCAGAGGAACCAGAGACCAAATTGCCAACATCCGCTGGATCATGGAAAAAGCAAGAGAGTTCCAGAAAAAAACATCTATTTCTGCTTTATTGACTATGCCAAAGCCTTTGACTGTGTGGATCACAATAAACTGTGGGAAGTTCTGAAAGAGATGGGAATACCAGACCACCTGACCTGTCGCTTGAGAAATCTGTATGCAGGTCAGGAAGCAGCAGTTAGAACTGGACATGGAACAACAGACTGGTTCCAAATAGGAAAAGGAGTACGTCAAGTCTGTATACTGTCACCCTGCTTATTTAACTTCTATGCAGAGTACATCATGAGAAAGACTGCACTGGAAGAAGCACAAGGTGGAATCAAGATTTCTGGGAGAAATATAAATAAACTTAGATATGCAGATGACACCACTCTTATGGCAGAAAGTGAAGAGGAACTAAAAATCCTCTTGGTGAAAGTGAAAGTGGAGAGTGAAAAAGTTGGCCTAAAGCTCAACATTCAGAAAATGAAGATCATGGCATCTGGTCCTATCACTTCATGGGAAATAGATGGGGGAAAAGTGGAAACAGTATCAGACTTTATTTTTGGGTCTCCAAAATCACTGCAGATGGTGACTGTAGCCATGAAATTAAAAGAAACTTACTCCTTGGAAGAAAAGTTATTACCAACTTAAATAGTATATTTAAAAGCAGAGACATTACTTTGCTGACTAAGGTCCATCTAGTCTAGGCTATGGTGTTTCCTGTGGTCATGTATGGATGTAAGAGTTGGACTGTGAAGAAGGCTGAGCACTGAAGAACTGATGCTTTTGAACTGTGGTATTGGAGAAGACTCTTGAGATTCCCTTGGACTGCAAGGAGATCCAACCTGTCCATTCTGAAAGAGATCAACCCTGGGATTTCTTTGGAAGGAATGATGCTAAAGCTGAAACTCCAGTACTTTGGCCACCTCATGTGAAGAGTTGACTCATTGGAAAAGACGCTGATGCTGGAGAGATTGCGAGTAGGAGGAGAAGGGGACGACCGAGGATGAGATGGCTGGATGGCGTCAGTGTCTCAATGGACGTGAGTCTGAGTGAACTCTGGGAGTTGGTGATGGACAGGGAGGCCTGGCGTGCTGCGATTCATGGGCTCACAAAGTGTCAGACATGGCTGAGTGACTGAACTAAATGCTAAGAAGTCTTGTGGTGATGTGCAAAGTTTCAGGGAAAATGGAGGAGTCCATGGCCCATAGTGAACTATTCAAGATCAAATTCTTCCCATATCTTTTTCTCTCATTTTTTTTACATAAAGAATTAGAGTTCTCAGAATGAAGAAATTAATTTGTTTAGGAACTTAAGTCTGAACCCAAGATTCCCTGGATTTGATAAATTTGATTGATCTTATATTTTCACATTTTGCAGAAATAATTGTTTAAGAAATTACAGTTTTATGTAGAAAGGATAAATAAAGAGACTATTGATGAAAGTGAAAGAGGAGAGTGAAAAGTTGGCTTAAAACTCAACATTCAGAAAACTAAGATTGTGGCATCAGGTCCATTACTTCGTGGTACATAAATGGCAAAACAATGAAAACAGTGGAAGACCTTAGTTTTGAGAGCTCCAAAATCACTGAAGATGGTGACTGCAGCAATGAATTTAAAAGACACTTGTTCTTTGGTTTGGTTCCTTAGAAGAAAAGCTTTGACCAACCTAGACAGCATATTAAAAAGAAAAGACATTACTTTGCTGACAAAGTTCTATCTAGTCAGTGCTATGGTTTTTCCAGGATTCACATATGGAAATGAGAGTTGGACTATAAAGAAAGCTGAGCATTGAAGAACTGATGCTTTGAACATTAGTGTTGGAGAAGACTCTTGAGAGTCCCTTGAACTGCAAGGAGATCCAATCAGTCAATCCTAAAGAAAATCAGTCCTGAATATTCATTGGAGGGACTGATGCTGAAGCTGAAACTCCAATCCTTTGGCTATATGATGTGAAGAACTGACTCATTGGAAAGGAACCTGATGCTAGGAAGTCTGAAAGCAAGAGGAGAAAGGGACAACAGAGGATGAGATGGTTGGATGGCATCACTGACTTGATTTATATGAGTTTAAGTAAGCTCTGGTTTGGTGATGGATAGGGAAGCCTGGGATGCTGCAGTCCATGGGGTCTCAGGGAGTTAGACAGGACTGAGTGATTGAATTGCCTGACTGATACAGACCAAAAATCATTAAGGCAAGCATACAAAATTGTCTGTTAAATGTATCAATTATGTGGGGTTTTTTTCACAATTATTCAAACATTTTGGGGTTTACAATAAAGATTTAGAATATAAGTTTTGACAAAGCATACAATTTAAAATTTTATTTCTTTGAAGAGGCAACAAAATGTTGAATGTGACTTTACTGTTGATTTTCTTCATACATATGTAATGTCTGATCTTGATATTAATATGGTGGTGATGGTTTAGTTGTTAAGTCATATCCGACTATTTGAGATCCAATGAACTGTTGCCCACCAGGCTCCTCTGTGCATGAGATTTCCTAAGCAAGAATACTGTTTCCCTCGCCAGGGGATCTTCCTGACCCAAGTGTTGAACCTGCATCTCCTGCGTTGGTAAACAGGTTCATTACCACTGAGCCACCGGGAAGTCTACTGACATTAAAATAAAAGCCAAAGTTGTAGCTTGAAATTGAAATAAGAAGTAATAAAAATAAATTCTAAAATAAAGTTAGAAGTAGATATAAAACTTTTAAAGTCAATTAGATAGATAAGATATTCATAAAAGCACAAGGAGATAAGGACTGAATGTTCACATGATCACAGACAAAATAGTCACATGAACACACACATCATGACACTTTTAAGCATTCAGTTCAGTTCATTTCAGTTACTCAGTTGTGTCCTACTCTTTGCGATCCCATGAACTGCAGCACTCCAGGCCTCCCTGTCCATCACCAACTCCCAGAGTCCAAACAAACTCGTGTCTATAAGTCGGTGATGCCACCCAGCCATCTCATCCTCTGGCATCCCCTTCTCTTCTCGCTTTTAATCTTTCCCAGAATCAGGGTCTTTTCAAATGAGTCAGCTCTTCGCATCAGGTGGCCAAAGTATTGGAGTCTCAGCTTCAACATCAGTCCTTCCAATGAACACCCAGGACTGATCTCTTTTAAGATGGAATTGTTGGATCTCCTTTTAGTCCAAGGGACTTTCAAGAGTCTTCTCCAACACCACAATTCAAAAGCATCAATTCTTCTGTTCTGAGCTTGCTTTATAATCCAACTCTCACATCCATACATGATCACTGTAAAAACCATAACCTTGACAAGACAGACCTTTGTTGGCAAAGTAATATCTCTGTTTTTTAATATGCTATCTAGGTTGGTCATAACTTTTCTTCCAAAGAGTAAGTGTCTTTTAATTTCATGGCTGCAATCACCATCTGCAGAGATTTTGGACCCCCCAAAAATAAAGTCTGACTCTGTTTTCACTGTTTCCCCATCTGTTTCCCATGAAGTGATGGGACCTAATGCCATGATCTTTGTTTTCTGAACGTTGAGCTTTAAGCTAATTTTTTCACTCTCCACTTTCACTTTCATCAAGAGGCTTTTTAGTTCTTCTTCACTTTCTGCCATAAGAGTGGCATTATCTGCATATCTGAGGTTACTGATATATATCTCCCAGCAATCTTGATTCCAGCTTGTGCTTCTTTCAGTCCAGCGTTTATCATGATGTACTCTGCATATAAGTTAAATGAGCAGGTTGACAATATACAGCCTTGACGTACTCCTTTTCCTATTTGGAACCAGTCTGTTGTTCCATATCCAGTTCTAACTGCTGCTTCCAAGGGAACATTTTATGCAAAGATGGGCTCAATAAAGGACGGAAATGATATGGACCTAACAGAAGCAGAAGGTATAAGAAGAAGTGACAAGAATACACAGAACTAAACCAAAAATAGCTTCATGACCCAGATAACCATGATGGTGTGATAATTCACCCAGAAGCTGGACATTCTGGAGTGCAAAGTCAAGTGGGCTTTAGGAAGCATCACTATGAACAAAGCTAGTGGAGGTGATGGAATTCCAGCTGAGCTGTTTCAAATCCTAAAAGATGATGATGTTAAAGAGCTATAATCAATATGCCAGCAAATTTGGAAAACTCAACAATGAAAAGGTCAGTTTTCATTCCAATCCCAAAGAAAGGCAATGCCGAAGAATATTCAAACTACCACATAGCTGCAGTCATCTCACATGCTAGCAAAGTAATGCTCAAAATTCTCCAAGCCAGGCTTCAACAATATGTGAACTGAGAACTTCCAGACATTCAAGCTGGATTTACAAAAGGCAGAGGAACAGAGATAAAAATGCCAGCATCCATTGGATCATATAAAATGTAAGAGAGTTCCTCCCCCCCAAAAAAAAAATCTATTTCTGCTTTATTCACTACACCAAAGCCTTTGACTGTGTGGATTACAATAAACTGTGGAAAACTCTTCAAGTGATGGGAATACCAGACCACCTTATCTGCCTCCTGAGAAATCTATATCTACATCAAGAAGAAACAGTTAGAAATGGACATGAAAGAACAGACTGGTTCCAAATTGGAAAAGGAGTATATCAAGGCTGTATATTGTCACCCTGTGTATTTAACTTATATGAAGAATACATGATGGGAAATTCCAGTCTAGATGAAGCAGAAGGTGGAATCAAGATTGCTGGGAGGGCTATCAATAACCTCAAATAACCTCAAATCACCCTTATGGCAGAAAGAAAATAGGAATTAAAGAGCTTCTTGATGAAACTGAAAGTGGACAGTGAAAAAGTTGGCTTAAAAGTCAACATTCAAAAAATAGAAATCTTGGCATCTTATCCTATCACTTCATGGCAGATTGATGGGGAAATACTGAAAATAGTGACAGACTTTATTTTATTGGTCTCCAAAATTATGGCAGGTGGTGACTGCAGCCATGAAATTAAAAGACACTTGCTTCTTGGAAGAAAATCTATGACACAACATAGACAGCATATTAAAAAGCAGAGACATTACTTTGCCAACAAAGGTGGATGTAGTCAAGGCTATGGTTTTTCCTGTAGTCATGTATGGATGTAAGATTTGGACCATAAAGAAAGCTGAGCAAGAAGAATTAATGCTTTTGAACTGTGGTGTTGGAGAAGACTCTTGAGGGTCCCTTGGAGTGCAAGGAGGTCCAACCAGTCAAACCTAAATGAAATAAGTTCTGAATATCCACTGAAAGGATTGTTGCTGAAACTCCAAAACATTGACCACCTAATGAGAAGAATTGACTCATTGGAATAGACCTTGATGCTAAGAAAAATTGAGGCTGGAGGAGAAGGGGATGGCAGAGGATGAGATGTTTGGATGGCATCACCGCCTAGATGGACATGAGTATGACTTTGAGCAAGCTTCAGGTATTGGTGATGGACAGGAAAGCCTGGCATGCTGCAGTTCATGGGGTCTCCAAGAATCAGACACAACTGAGTGACAGAACTAACTTCTATTCAAAATCTCTGCAAGGTAATTATACAAGGCACTGTTTCAAATGAGTTTTACTTAAGTTTTAACATTTTAATATGTATAATATTTCATTTCCTTTAATACCAATAATTCTGTTTCATTAGTACCAATTCATCTCAATTTTTACAGACTTACTTTGATGAAAATTGTTGTTACAAGATCTTCATAACTTAGCAGAAACTTTATGAGCTCAAAAATGATTCAAGGAAAACTATATAAAAGTTTAGAAACAGATACTCATTTTAATACATTTAATATAACTGGAACAAAGAGCAAGCAGTCTAAAGAAGTAGATACAATCAATATATCTAAGCACAGAAAAGTTTGAAAAACTGTATTAATGGTACTTTATGTAAATAAGAAGATAATGAATGAAAAATTTGCAATTTTTGAATATAGGAATTGTCTCTGTTATATTGAAATCTAAAGATGTACATTAGTGTGTGCTAAGTTACTTCAGTCATGTTTGACTCTTTGTAATCCTATGGACTATAGCCTGCCAGGCTCCTCTGTCCATGAGATTTTCCTGGCAAGAATACTGAAGTGGGTAGCCATTTCCTCCTCTGGGTGTCTTTCCAACATAGGTATCAAACCTACCCCTCTTATGTCTCCAGCATTGACATTTTTTTTTTTTTTTACCAAAGGTCTCCTAAGAAAAGAGATTTAAACAAAATTAATTTATTGGTATTGCATACAAGGATGAAAATCAGTTCTAAAAATATAGAGGGCATATTAGCTTTTAGAAATATGGGTTTCTTTAATGAACTACTAATTAAAAGACACTTAGTCCTTGGAAGGAAAGGTTATGACCAACCTAGATAGCATATTAAAAAGCAGAGACATTACTTTGCCAACAAAGGTCCATCTAGTCAAGGCTATGGTTTTTCCAGTGGTCATGTATGGATGTGAGAGTTGGACTGTGAAGAAAGCTGAGTGCTGAAAAACTGATTCTTTTGAACTGTGGTGTTGGAGAAGACTCTTGAGAGTCCCTTGGACTGTAAGGAGACCCAGCCAGTCCATTCTAAAGGAGATCAGCCTTGGGTGTTCTTTGGAAGGGCTGATGCTAAAGCTGAAACTCCAGTACTTTGGCCACATCATAAGAAGAGTTTACTCATTGGAAAAGACTGATGATGGGAGGGACTCGGGGCAGAAGGAGAAGGGGATGACAGAGGATGAGCTGGCTGGATGGCATCATTGACTCGATGGACATGAGTTTGAGTGAATCCAAGGAGTTGGTGATAGACAGGGAGGCCTGGCGTGCTGCAATTCATGGGGTCGCAAAGAATCAGACACTACTGAGCAACTGAACTGAAATGAAATGAATGAACTACTAGAATTTTACTTTTTCACATAAAGACTGTAATTTCACTTCAGATTTCTTACAGCAAGTAGTGTAGTGACTGTATTTGGTCTTTCTTCTTTCCCTCTCATTCTCTATGATCGAATGTTACTCAGACATCAAAGTAATATTTGAATAACTTGTCATGTTATCTCATTCTGTTAATCAAATCACTCTGATGGATTTCCATTTCACATAGATTAAGCACCAAGGTTTGTACAATAGGTACAAGTTGCTAAGAAGCCAATTCACAAAGTTATACTGAGAACTGTTGGAGTCCATTCTATTAGGAAATTCAAAGTATATGCACAAGTGCTAAGTCACTTCAGTCCCTCCAGTATCTTTGCAACGCTATGGATCATAGCCTTCCGGGATCCTCTGTCCACGAGATTCTCCAGGCAAGAATATTGGAGTTTGCTATGCCCTCTTCTGAGGAATTTTCCTGACTCAGTCTTCTGCATTGCCAGGCGTATTTTATACCACTATTGCCACCTGAGACGTCCTCAAAGTACATCAGTTCAGTTCAGTCGCTCTTTCATGTCCAATGTTTTGCGACTTCATGGACTGCAGCACGCCAGTCTTCCCTGTCCATCATCAACACCAAGAGCTTGCTCAGATTCATGTCCATTGAGTCGAGGATGCCATCCAACCGTATCATGCTCTGTTGTCCCCTTTTCTCCTGCCTTCAATCTTTCCCAGCATTAGTGACTTTTCAAATGAGTCAGTTCTTCACATCAGATGGCCAAAGTATTGGGGTTTCAGCTTCAACATCAATCCTTCCAATTTATGTTCAGGACTGATTTCCTTTAGGATTGACTGGCTTGATCTCCTTGCCATCCAAGGGACTCTCAGGAGTCTTCTCCAACACCATAGTTCAAAATCATCTGTTCTTCACAGCTCAGCTTTCTTTGTAGTCCAACTCTCACATCCATAAATGACTACTGGAAAAAACAAACAAACAAACAAACATAGCTTTGACTAGATGGACCTTTGTCGGCAAAGTAATGTCTCTGCTTTTTAATACGCTGTCGAGTTTGGTAAAAGCTTTTCTTCCAAGGAGCAAGCATCTTTAATTTCATGGCTTCAGTCACCATCTGCAGTGATTTTGGAGTCCAAGAAAATAAAATCTGTCACTGTTTTCACTGATGTTTCCCCATCTATTTGTCGTGAAGTGGGGGGACTAGATGCCATAATCTTAGTTTTTAGAATGTTGAATTTTAAACCAACTTTTTCACTCCCCTGTTTCTCTCTCATCAATAGCTTCTTAGTCTCAAATTACATACTATATTATTATTTACTGTAGTCACCTTGCTGTATATTAAGTCTTGAGAATATATTTATTTTGTAACTGAAAGTCTGAAGCCTCTGACCAATAGTTCAACCTTTTCCCAACAAAACTTGTTGTATGCTATGTATATTTATACAAATATTTAAAAATACAATGGATATTGTTTTCTTTCTAGATTAGAGTTTGTCTCAACAAATAATTTTCATTATACTTATGATTTTCAAGTTAGAGAGTTCTTCTAAATGTTTATGTGTGCATAAACATTTTATTGAGCACACTCTTAGAGTCATACCATTTTTCTTTGTTTGGAATACATTTACATTTATTAATTTCATCTCTGAATACATGCTAATTCAGAATTTTTAAAGAAATAGATACGGTGCTATAATTTCAGGTTTAATAGTAAAAATTTCACAAATAAGCAATGATTCCTAATTCAAACCAAACTTTGATAGAAAGCTTATATATGCATATTTATATGGGCTTCCCTGGTGGCTCAGATGGTAAAGAATCTAAACGCAATAGAAAAGACTCAGGTTAGACTCCTGGGTCAAGAAGATATTCTGGAGAAGAAAATGGCAACCCACTCCACTATTCTTGCCTGGAGAACCCCTATGGACAGAGAATCCTGGCGGGCTACAGTTAATGGAGTCACAAAGAGTCACATACAACTGAACAGCTAACATTTCAATTCATATATATATATATATATATATATACATACATATACTTATCAGCAGTCGTACCAGAAAACTCTGGATAGCTTCCTCAGGCTGAATCCAGTGATGATTATAAACATTCCTTCCTTTAAATGAAAAGAAAATCTTCATATAACAGAAAAAAAAAAAAAGTTGTTTGTTACTAGTTCAGCAGTTAGCATTCAGTTATTTTGATTTTTTTTTCTTGTAAATAGACCTAGAATTGAGTGTCTGATTACTAATCATGGGACATGAATCATGTAACTTCATGACAAAAGATTAACGGTACCTGTTAACTTCCTTTCTCACATAAACCTGCTGTGTTTTGAAACCTATTGAAAAAAATAGTTTACTATTTGCCATATTTAGTATTTTCCATGATCACATTAGATAATACATATAATTGAAACAGAACAGAATGATCTTATGTGTTGTTAAAATTTGAGTTTATTTCCCTCTCCTTCTTTCTACTTAGATTTCTTCAGACAACTGGAACCCGATGTTTGAATGGTAGTTGACCAGACGTTATTTTATAAAGCTAAAAGATAGTTATTAGAAATAACAAAGCTCAACACCTTAACTAGTTAATAAGCATTCATTTCAAGAAATGGATATACATTTGCCCAAAGCTTTCAAATCTATAGTATGTCTCAAGCACAGATGTATCAAAATAATTTATGTAAATTCCTTTTTTTCCTTTAAGTCATAAATGACTATAGGAAGTCAAATTATAATTTAAAAACTTGTAAAGAGTGAATATGGTGAACACCAACTTAAACATGTAGCAGTTCAAAACTAGCCCACTATCAAATTATTAAACACAAGTACTTTAAAAGAATATTGCTTCCCCAAATATATCAAAATAAATACTTATTTTTCCAGAACTTATGATACTCAAAAAAAATTCAGAAATAAAAATTGATCAAATAACTGTGTAAATAACAAAATATTCTTCAAAAGGACGTATGCAGACAGCACGGTATCCCAAAATGGCTTTCAAGTTATGAATCACTGTGTTGTACAGTGCTTAGTCACTCAGTTGTGTCTGACTCTGCAACCCCCTGCATTGTAGTCCACTAGGCTTCCTCTGTCCATGGGATTCTCCAGGCAAGAATCCTTAGTGGATTGCCATGTCTTTCACCAGGGACATTTCCAGGGATCAAACTTGCATCGCCGGCATTAGCAAGCATATGCTTTACCACTGATCCACCAGGGAAGACCAGGAAGAGAATGTCAGGCATGTATAAATCAATAAGTCATTTTACTCCTCTTTAGCATCATGCTTCATCCCCAATCACCATGTTCATTATTGTCATTTTGATCACAGCTCTTTGATATTTTCAAAAGCTGATATTTTTATGGTACCCAGTTTTCTCTTTTTCCTCAAAAGGCTTCCTCTGGACCAAGCTACCACTTCATACTCAGTACCAGAAGTCAGACTTATACTTACATGAAAGATGATTAGTCTCCAGAAAAAAAAATAATATATATATATATACACACATATATAATAAACCTGAGAAAGTAAGCATTTGAATAGTTATGAAAATAAGCCATCCTCAAGTTTTGTAATCCATAGGAAAATGCAGTATCTTCAATAAAAGAGGGAGATGTTTCTTTCAGAATAAGTTTGTAAAAGTATGACACCTCTCAGAGAAAAGGCAGAGGAACCAGAGATCAAATTGCTAACATCCACTGGATCATCAATAAAGCAAGAGAGTTGGCGTGCTGTGATTCATGGGGTTGCAAAGAGTCAGACACGACTGAGCGACTGAACTGAACTGAACTGACAAAACAGGAATAGACTCACAGACATAGAAAACAAGCTTATGGTTATCAAAGGAGAAATGGAGTGGAGCCTGCAGGCAGTTGGGTGGCTCTGGGTCTTGGTGTCCAGAGGATGCTTGTTCAGGCCTCAGAGAAGTATGACAGGCAGAACTAGTACGTGCATGAAGTGCCTGCAGTGGCAGACACCAGCAGGCAGAGGCTTATTCTGGTGCCACATTTTTTTTTTTTTTAAATTTTTTGCTTACTGGAACTGCTTGTCAGTGTGTAAAATGGCTTTGTACATAAATAACATTATCATATAAATGCCATCTATTTCTAGATGATTTCTTCTGTCTCACTGATCAAATTATTTATTTCTTTTGAAATATAACATTGAATTGATTTTAGTATCTTTATAGCCCTTCTGTATGCTAAATTTTTCCCATTAGTAGTCTTCTTTTTAAACATCTTGCAGATATCTCTCTTTCTATAAAAATTTCAGGTAATTTCTTCAAATAAAAAATGCTGGTGTGATTCTAGTTAAATTTCAATATTTTCATATCAGAGATAATTATTAATTTCAGAGGACTGATATTTTTATCATATTAAAATTTTACTTGCAAAATTTTTACATGTCATGTTTCTTTTTTGTTTTATTCCAGTTTTACACTTCAGATCACTCTATTATTACTACTTTTTTTCTATCTCATTTTCATTGTTTGTTCACCCAGCTCAAAATCCATAGCTAATCATTTTAATCACTCTAATGCATTTAATTTCTATTCTATCTCTGTCTAGTTTTTCATTATCTCATTTTCTTATTCCCCTTGGCATAACTTCCAGCCTGATTTCATCTATCTCTCCACTTTATCTGACTCTGTATTGTTATTATTGTCTGGTACTGTAAGAAAGATGACATTCATACCAATGGTTCTCTATATAAATTTGATGACCTTCATGAAAAACAAGAAGGCTTTCGATATTCTCAGGCAATCATATACCATACTTTTTTTTAATATTCCTGACTCATTCCTTGCAATTCTGAGTAAAATGTTTTCCCACTTACTCAGAGTAAATGAGTCCAAAGTCCTTGCAATAGCCTCCAAGATTCTGCTTCATTTCTGAACTCATCCTCTAAAGTATTCCCTCTTTACACACTCTGCTCCAGAAAAGCAGACCTCTCTAATGTTCCCCAAACACACTTTTCCATGCATACTTGACTATTCCTTCAAGCTTGAGTAACATTCATCAAGATATGTGCTTGATTAGCTTCTTCAATTGTTCTGACATTTTGTACACATTTAAGCCTGATTTTGCTATTCAGTTTTGAAAAGGATTCTGTACAGGTAATATGCAGAATTCTAACATGGTTCCCCAGAGTTCTTTCTCCCTTATGTACAGAGTTCTTTCTCCCTCTATTATCTCTTCACCTTGAGTGTAAACCAGACATTTTAATGTGATTTTTCTCCTGTGATTGAAGAGAAGCATTAGTAGCTCAGTCCTGTCCAACTCTTTGAGACCCTATGGACTGTAACCAACCAGGCTCCACTGCCCAGGGGGTTAGTTAGATTAACTAGTGGCAAAGGAATTTTGTAGATGTAATTAAATTTTATATCCAGGTAGCATCAAATGAATCAATGATGGGATTCCAGTGTATAGAACTAAAACTGAGTCTTTAAACTGAGTCTACTGGTTTCAAATAGGAAAAGGAGTACATCAAGGTTATATATTGTCACCCTGCTTATTTAACTTATATGCAGAGTACATCATGAGAAACGCTGGACTGGAAGAAACACAAGTTGGAATCAAGATTGCTGGGAGAAATCAATAACCTCAGATATGCAGATGACATCACCCTTAGGGCAAAAAGTGAAGAACTAAAAAGGCTCTTGATGAAAGTGAAAGAGGAGAGTGAAAAAGTTAGCTTAAAGCTCAACATTAAGAAAACGAAGATCATGGCATCTGGTCCCATCACTTCATGGGAAATAGATGGGGAAACAGTGTCAGATTTTACTTTTTTGGGCTCCAAAATCACTGCAGATGGTGCCTGCAGCCATGAAATTAAAAGACACTTACTCCTTGGAAGAAAAGTTATGACCAACCTATATAGCATATTCAAAAGCAGAGACATTACTTTGCCGACTAAGGTCCAACTAGTCAAGGCTATGGTTTTTCCTGTGGTCATGTATAGATGTGAGAGTTGGACTGTGAAGGAGGCTGAGTGCCGAATAATTCGTGCTTTTGAACTGTGGTGTTGGAGAAGACTCTTGAGAGCCCCTTGGACTGCAAGGAGATCCAACCAGTTCATTCTGAAGGAGATCAGCCCTGGGATTTCTTTGGAAGGAATGATGCTAAGGCTGAAACTCCAGTACTTTGGCCACCTCATATGAAGAGTTGACTCTTTGGAAAAGACTGTGATGCTGGGAGGGATTTGGGGGAAGGAGGAGAAGGGGACGACAGAAGATGAGATGGCTGGATGGCATCAGTGACTCGATGGACATGAGTCTAAGTGAACTCTGGGAACTGGTGATGGACAGGGAGGCCTGGCATGCTGCAATTCATGGGGTCGCAAAGAGTTGGACACGACTGAGTGACTGAACTGAACTGAACTGAATCTTTCTCTTTGGGGCTTCCCTGGTGGCTCAGNATGAGTCTAAGTGAACTCTGGGAACTGGTGATGGACAGGGAGGCCTGGCATGCTGCAATTCATGGGGTCGCAAAGAGTTGGACACGACTGAGTGACTGAACTGAACTGAACTGAATCTTTCTCTTTGGGGCTTCCCTGGTGGCTCAGGTGGTAAAAAAAATCTGCCTGCAATCCAGGAGACCTGGGTTTGATCCCTGGGTCAGGAACTTCACCTGAGAAGGAAATGGAAATTCATCCCAGTATTCTTGCCTGGAAAATCCCATGACAGAGAAGCCTGGCAGGCTACAGTCCATGGGGTCCCAAAGAGTCAGACACAATTAGCGACTAACCCTTTCATTTTCAATATTTCTTTGAAGAGAGAGATTTGAAATCATAGATAATCTAGTGAGACTAAAGAACACTTCCATGTTGTAGAAAAAGATATTTGGACCTAAAGTCCTCAATCTTAAAAATTGCAGAGAACTGAACTAGGCCAATAATTAATGAGCTCGGAAGAGAAACCAAGTTTCAAATGACACTGCAGCCCAACTGACACCTTGGATGTAGTCTTCTATGACTCAGATCAGATGACTTAGCTAAGCTATGTTCACAGTCAAAACTTTTGTGCTGTTTTTAGCCACTAAGTTTATTGTATTTTGTTATTTGTCAACAGAAAACTAATACAGTATCACTTCCATTTCTCCTTAATTTAATATAGTCTTCCATAGCACTTATTACATTTTCCACATTGAGTTTTGAATTCTTGAATAATTTGGCCCAATCCCATATATAAACTCCTCAAAAACAAGAATATTTCTTGAGGATTTTTCACTTTTGTGTTTCAGAATTTCTAAGTAGATGAAAGTTCTATTATAAACTTAATTATTTTCCAATTATATTGGATTATGATAACAAAATATAAGTATATAACATCTTTAAATATTTGGTAAGCAAAGGGTATCACTAATTTTTGTAAGTATATCACGCACAGTGAGACAATATAATGTATGGATGGTAGATTTCTGTGTTTTCTTTGTTTGGGATTGGTTTGTTTTATTTTTCCTCTGTATTGAAACCTTTTTTTGTGTGTGTTAATGTAAGATGATAAAATAACTTTTTATTTGATTTTCAGTGTACGTGAAATCAAATTAGTAATTTTTTTTCAACTATAATTACTAATCACTTAAGCCTAATTTTCTGTGAAGTAATGCTATGTTACTATTGAGAACTGAGTCAAGGTATACACCCACATAGAAAAATTTAAGCTTATAGAGTCAGGAAACAACTAAGATTATTGTCCAATAACTTCCCAATTCTGGCTGCACATTGAAATAACCATCTGAATCATATCTCTGTGTGTGTGTCAATCTCAGGGTTTGCTCCAGATGACTCTGAATGAAGATTGAAAATCAGTGAAATAATCAACTTCCTATATATAACAGTTTGGGAAACTGAGATATCTAGAGATTAAGATTTTACTCATTGTTACCCAATAAGTAAAAAGCATATTTATAACTAAAGCTAAATTTCTCTGAAATCACAATAAAACCTGAAGAAATAAAACATGAATATAAAGCTTGATGGTACAGTTCATGCCTGAAAGGATTTCACTTTACAAGCTAACCTTCTGAAGTTTTTTTATTTTGTTTCCAAATTAACTGAGTAATATAAATATGCTTGTCCTTATTCAACAAAGAGTTAAAATTATTTTCTAGAACTGGCACAGTGCAAATGAGTGGGTGTGTGTAATTATGCAACATATGGAATTACTGAATCCATTCTTGACTGTGTTACTTTGTATTCCTTGTAATGCTGCTCATTATTCTATGTGATTTTAATTGTGTTCTTAGGTAGATATATTAAAGATTAATGATGCATTTAGCCTAAGTCAAGACTTAACAGAGATGTGAAAGAAAAAAAAAAGAGGGTAGAAGCTATAATAGTTAAAGATTTTTCTTTTTCCCTTTGGAGAGACTATATCCTGAGTATTTTATGTGAAAAAAATTCAGTGGTTATAGTCAGTCTCTTAGTGGTGTGTTATTATCCCATATTCTTGCCATATAACTGACATTAAAACTCTGCCATCCTACTTGGAAATATATAGTGAGCCAGTGTGCAATGAGAGCCATTATCCAACTCAACAGGTTGGGTTTAATTGAGTAGAGTATGCACATAATATTTTCATTGCCTTAGCAGGAAAAAATACAGCTCCCTATTTTATATCAAATGAGATGTTAATCTTTTCATAAAGAAATATTAACCTAAGTCACAAGACTTTTTTACATAACTGTTTAAAATATATTGACAGGCTTTAGATAAACATGTGGATACAGTTTAACTAACGAAGGGAATAGCTAAATTATTGAGAGGAGATCAGATAATATTTTCATGGGTTAAAGCCTGAACTTATAACACCAATAATTATAATGATGATAAATACTTTTATTGCACTACTTGCAGCGTTATTAAAATAATGACACCAGCAGCAGAAGCCAATATACCTGGCAACAATATGCCAGACATTTTTGTCAATTCTTTATATATACTTATCAATTTATTTAAATGTTCACTATAATCCTATGTAGTAAGTCATCACTACTTTTTATACCCATTTTACAAGACTATGAACATGTGACACAGGAGATAAATAACTTTGAAACTGAACAGGATGTTGCTCAGTGGTGTCCAACTCTTTGGTACTCCACGGACTGTATGTAGCCCATCAGGCTCTTCAGTCCATGGAATTTTCCAGGCAAGAGTACTGGAGTGTGTTACCATTTCTTTCTCCAGGGGATCTTCCCAACCCAAGGATTCAACCCATGTCTCCTGCATTGCCCGCAAATGCTTTACGATCTGAGCCACCAGGGAAGCAAGATCACAATCAGGTAAATTGAACATTTGGGACTTAAATAACACATTAAGTCTAAAGAATCTTTAGCATGTGTGTGTGTGTTTACAGTTTAACTAAACTATAATTCATATACCAAACAGCTCACTCATTTAATTTGTACAAATTCATGTTTTTTAGTGTATTTAGAAAATTTACATATATTGCCATAATCAATTTTAGAACATTTTAAGCACCCCCCAAAAAATAACTCTACACCATTTAATAACCATCTCTCCTTTTCCCCCAAACTTTTAGGCTGTAGCCATCTCATATCTAATTTCTGACTCTTATAACTTTGCTTATTTTGAAATTTCAAATAAATGTTATAATATGTGGTATTTTTCAACTATTTTCTTTTATTTAGCATAATGTTATCAATACCCATCTATATTGTAGAATAAGTTGGTACTTCACTCATTTTTATTTATGTGTAATATTCCATTGGGCTTCCCAGGAGGGGCTAATGGTAAAGAAAGTGCTTACCAATGCAGGGGCCATAAGAAACACAGGTTCGATCCTTGGGTAGGGGAGTTCCCTGGAGAAGGACATGGCAATCCACTCCAGCATTCTTGCCTGGAGAATCCCATGGACAGAGGGGCCTGGCAGGCTATAGTCCATGGAGTTGCGAAGAGTCAGGTATGACTGAAGTGACTAAGCACAATATATTCCATTGTATGAATATACTATGTTGTCTTTATCCATCCATCAGTGTAAAAATATTTGGTTTATTTGCACTTTTGACTATGACAAATAATGTTGCTGTGAATTGATATTCATAATGTCATAGTCTTTAAAGCCCTAACAGTATTGTATAGCATTTATATACCATTTAAGTTAGATAGGAGGACTATTTTTCTGATTCATTGTTTTATGGGAAAAAAAATGCAGTTCAAAGTTGTGGGTGGGACTACAATATCAGACAAGTCACCAAAAATTTTCTATTAGCTTTCTTATCTGAAAAGGGGAGATTCTATTTAACAATTCTACTCAGAATGATTCTATATGTGGGTAAAGAAGCAACAGTTAGAACCAAACAACGAAAAACTGACTGTTTCAAAATTGGGAAAAGAGTACGACAAGACTATATATTGTCACTCTGCTTATTTTCCTTCAATGCAGAGTACATCATAGGAAATGCTAGACTGGATGAATCACAAACTAGAATCAAGATTTCGGGGAGAAATATCAACAACCTCAGATATGCAGATGGTATCACTCTAAAAGCAGAAAGTAAAGAGGAACTAAAAAGTCTCCTGATAAAGGTGAAAGATGAGAGTGTAAAAGCTGTTTTTTTTTTAATATAAATGTATTTCTTTTAATTGGAGGCTAATTACTTTACAATATTGTATTGGTTTTGCCATACATTTAGTCCATCCTAAAGGAAATCAGTCCTGAATATTCATTGGAAGGACAGATGTTGAAGCTGAAACTCCAAAATTTTGGCAACCTGATATGAAGAACTGACTCATCTGAAAAGACTCTGATGCTGAGAAAGATTGAAGGCCAGAGGAGAAGGGGATGACAGAAGATAAGATGACTGGATGGCATCACTGACTCAATGGACACGAATTTGCATGAACTCTGGGAGTTGGTGATGGACAGAGAGGCCTGCTGCAGTCCATGGGGCTGCAAAGAGTCAGACGTGACTGAGCGACTGAATTGAACTGAACTGAGAGGAGGAAGTTTAAATTCTACATCTCTCAGTTTTCTCCTATGATGTTTTTGATGAGATTATATCTATTTTTTTCTTAAGCAGATTTGTGTGATATAATGCTTTTATACATACTTAAAAAATAAATATTTCTTTGCTCCATACTTTTTTATATCGCTTGGTTACTTTGTTAAACCAAATGATATAAAATCTATTTAATATTAAAAACCATGACTTATGAACTATATTTCAATAAAATAATATAATGCTTACAATTGCTACATTATAATGAAATGAAAACTGAAAATGTTTCACAGTTATGAGGAAAAGAAGGAAAGTCATAGATTAATGAAGTCACAAAGTTCATAATTTCTGTGAAATGTATGATTAGTTAAAAAAACAAAAGGACAAACTTTTTGTTTTGCAGTTTGCATCTGTCTGGGAAAATAATATATTTTCACATATTTCCCATGTGAAAATTGTCATAAAAATACTAAAGAATAATTCATCTCATTGTCTTTTTTAGTTATTCCTTAAAATCGCTTTATTGACATTGAGTTATGCAACATGTTACTTTTACATGCAAACTTTTTTCTTCCTTTCATTATATGTCACTTTACACTTTCTACATTGTTTCATCAATATCCCTCCCCCATCCAAGTAATGTAAGTTAAAAGTTATGTTTTAACAAAAACAATCCAGTCAGTAAATGGGCAGAAGACCTGAACAGACGTTTCTCCAAAGACATACAGATGGCCAGTTGGTATATGACATGAAATTCAACATTACTAATTATTAGAGAAATGCAAAACAAAACTATAAAGAGCTATCATCTGATATCACCAATCATACGGACACATCACTAAAATATTTATGCATAATAAATACTTTTGAGAGGAGGTAGAGAAAAGGGAATCTTCCTACACTGTTGGTGGAATGTAAATTAGTACAACCACTATGGAGAACAATATAGAGGTCTTTTAAAAAATAAAAATAGAATTATCATATAATCATGCAGATCCATTTTGGCATTTTGTACAGAAAAGATGAAAACTCTAATTCAAAAAGATACATGTGCCCCAATGTTCATAATAGCCATATTTACAATAAGCAATACATGAAGCAAGCTAAAAGTCCATAGACAGATGAATGCATAAAAAAGAGATAAAGAGATGGTTTATATAAGGATTGTTGTTGTTCAGTCATGTCTGGTTCTTTGTGACCCCATGGACTGCAGCATGCCAGGTGTCCCTGTCCTTCACTATTTCCCAGAGTTTGCTCCAACTCATGTCCATTGAGTCAGTGATGCTAAACAACTATCTTATCCTCTGTTGCTCCCTTTCCCTCCTGCCTTCAATCTTTCCCTTCATTAGGGTCTTTTCCATTGAATCAGCTTTTCACATCAGGTAACCAAAGTATTGGAACTTCAACATCAGTCCTTCCAAAGAATATTCAGGGTAATTTACTTTAGGATTAATTAGTTTAATCACTTTGCTGTCCAAGGAACTCTCAGGAATCTTGTCCAGTGCCACAATTCAAAAGCATCAGTTCTTTGGCATTTAACGTTCACTATGGTCCAACTCTCACATTCATACACGACTATTGGAAAAAAAAAAAAAACATAAATTTGACTATTTTTGGCAGATTTTGTTGGNACTCTCAGGAATCTTGTCCAGTGCCACAATTCAAAAGCATCAGTTCTTTGGCATTTAACGTTCACTATGGTCCAACTCTCACATTCATACACGACTATTGGAAAAAAAAAAAAAAAACATAAATTTGACTATTTTTGGCAGATTTTGTTGGCAAAATTATGTCTCTGATTTTTAACACACTGTCTAGGTTTGTCATATTTTTTTTTTCCAAGGAGAAAGCATCTTTATTTTCATGGCTGTAGTCACCATCCACAGTGATTTTGCAGCCCAATAAAATAAAGACTATCACTGTTTCGCTTTTCCCCCATATATTTGCCATGAAGTGTTGGAACCAGATGCCATGATCTTAGTTTTTTTTTAATTGAGTTTTAAGCCAAGGTTTTCACTCTCCTCTTTCACCTTCATCAAGAGGCTGTTTAGTTTTTCTTTGCTTTCTGCCCTAAGGATGGTATCTTCTACATATCTGATGTCATTGCTTTTTATCCCAGAAATCTTGACTCCAGACTGAGCTTCATCCAGGCAGGCATTTCACATGATGTACTCTGCATAGAAACTAAATAAACAGAGTGACAATATACAGCCTTGTCATACTTGTTTCCAAATTTTGAACCTGTTTGTTGTTCCATTACCAGTTCTAACCATTGCTTCTTGACCTGCATATAGATTTCTCAGGAAGCAGTTAAAGTGGCCTGGTATTCCCATCTCTTTAAGAATTTTACAGTTTTTTTTGTGATTCACATGGTCAAAGGCTTTACTGTAGTCAATGAAGCAGAAGTAGATATTTTTCTGAAATTCCCTTGCTTTTTCTATGATCCAACAGACGTTGGCAATTTCGTCTCTGATTCCTCTGCCTAGTCTAAACCCAGCTTTTTTAATCTGGAAGTTCTTGATTTACATACTGTTGAAGTCTGACTTGCAGGATTTCAAGTGTGACCTTACTAGCATGTAAATTGAGTGCAACATTCTTTGGCATTGCCTTCTTTGAGATTGGAATGAAAACTGATCTTTTCTAGTTCTATAGTCACTGCTAAATATGCTGTCATACTGAGTGCAGGACTTTAATAGTATCACCTTTTAGGATGGAAATAGCTCAGCTGGAAATCCATCACCTCCACTAGCTTTATTTGAAGTTATGCTTACTAAGGCCCACTTGATTTCACACTCCTGGATGTCTGGCTCTAGGTGAGTAATAAAGGATGTATACCCATTGATGATGACATTACGTGAAGTCAGAGGGAAAAAGAGAAATATCATATGATGCCATTGATATGATAATGCACTTATTCACAAAATAGGAATACCAAGGGAACATTTCATGCAAAGATGGGTTCGATAAAGGATAGAAATGGTATGGACCTAACAGAAGCAGAAGATATTAAGAAGAGGTGGCAAGAATACACAGAAGAACTGTACAGAAAAGATCTTCACGACCCAGATAATCATGAGGATGTGATCACTAATCTAGAGCCAGACATCTTGGAATGTGAAGTCAAGTGGGCCTTAGAAAGCATCACTAAGAACAAAGCTAGTGGAGGTGATGGAATTCCAGTTGAGCTGTTTCAAATCCTGGAAGATGATGCTGTGAAAGTGCTGCACTCAATATGCCAGCAAATTTGGAAAACTCAGCAGTGGCCACAGGACTGGAAAAGGTCAGTTTTCATTCCAATTCCAAAGAAAGGCAATGCCAAAGAATGCTCAAACTACCACACAATTGCACTCATCTCACACGCTAGTAAAGTAATGCTCAAAATTCTCCAAGCCAGGCTTCAGCAATATGTGAACCGTGAACTCCCTGATGTTCAAGCTGGTTTTAGAACAGGCAGAGGAACCAGAGATCAAATTGCCAACATCCGCTGGATCATGGAAAAAGCAAGAGAGTTCCAGAAAAACATCTATTTCTGCTTTATTGACTATGCCAAAGCCTTTGACTGTGTGGATCACAATNAACTCAAATAGCCAAAGCAATCTTGAGAAAGAAGAATGGAACTGGAAGAATCAACCTGCCTGACTTCAGGAACTACTACAAAGCCACAGTCATCAAGACAGTATGATACTGGCACAAAGACAGAAATATAGAACAATGGAACAAAATGGAAAGCCCAGAGATAAATCTACACACCTATGCACACCTTATCTTCGACAAAGGAGGCAAGAATATACAGTGGATTAAAGACAATCTCTTTAACAAGTAATGTTGGGAAAACTGGTCAACCACTTGTAAAAGAATGAAACTAGAACACTCTCTAACACCATACACAAAAATAAACTCAAAATGGATTAAAAATCTAAATGTAATACCAGAAACTATAAAACTCCTAGAGGAGAACATAGGGAAAACACTACCCGACATAAATCACAGCAGGTTCCTCTATGATCCACCTCCCAGATTACTGGAAATAAAAGCAAAAATAAACACATGGGATCTAATTAAAATTAAAAGCTTCTACACAGCAAAGGAAACTATAAGCAAAGTGAAAAGACAGCCTTCGAAATGGGAGAAAATAATAGCAAATGAAACNGAAAACACTACCCGACATAAATCACAGCAGGTTCCTCTATGATCCACCTCCCAGATTACTGGAAATAAAAGCAAAAATAAACACATGGGATCTAATTAAAATTAAAAGCTTCTACACAGCAAAGGAAACTATAAGCAAAGTGAAAAGACAGCCTTCGAAATGGGAGAAAATAATAGCAAATGAAACAACTGACAAACAACTAATCTCAAAAATATACAAGAAACTTGCTGCTGCTGCTAAGTCGCTTCAGTCGTGTCCAACTCTGTGCGATCCCATAGACGGCGGCCCACCAGGCTCCCCCGTCCCTGGGATTCTCCAGGCAAGAACACTGGAGTGGGTTGCCATTTCCTTCTCCAATGCATGAAAGTGAAAAGTGAAAGTGAAGTCACTCAGTCATGTCCGACTAGTAGTGACCCCATGGACTGCAGCCTACCAGGTTCCTCTTTCCATGGGATTTTCCAGGCAAGAGTACTGGAGTGGGGTGCCATTGCCTTCTCCAAGAAACTTATGCAGCTCAGTTCCAGAAAAATAAATGGCCCAGTCAAAAAATGGGCCAAAGAACTAAATAGACAGATTTTATTTTCNCTACCAGGTTCCTCTTTCCATGGGATTTTCCAGGCAAGAGTACTGGAGTGGGGTGCCATTGCCTTCTCCAAGAAACTTATGCAGCTCAGTTCCAGAAAAATAAATGGCCCAGTCAAAAAATGGGCCAAAGAACTAAATAGACAGATTTTATTTTCTTGGACTCTAAAATTAATGCAGACGGTGACTGCAGCTATAAAATTAAAAGACACTGGCTCCTTGGAAGGAAAGCTATGACACAGCATATGTCATAGCATATGTCAAAGCAGAGACATCACTTTGCTGACAAAAGTCTCTGTATTCAAAGCTATCGTTTTTCCAGTGGTCATATACGGATGTGAGAGTTAGACAGTAAAGAAGGCTGAGCAGCAAAGACTTGATGTTTTTGAATTTGGGTGCTGGAAAAGACTCTTGAGGACAGCAAGACAATCAAATGAGTCAATTCTAAAGAAAATTAACCCTAAATCTCCATTGGAAAGCATGTTGCTGAAACTGCAATACTTTGATCACCTGAGTGAAGAACCAACTCATTGGAAAAGACACTGATGATGAGAAGGATTGAAGGCAGAAGGATAAAGTGATTTCAGAAGATAAGATGTTTATGTAGTATCACTGACTCGATGGACATAAATCTGAGCAAACCCTGGGAGATAGTAGAGGACAGAAGAGCCTGGAGTGCTACAGTCCATTAGGTCTTAAAGAGTTGCACACAACTTAATAAATGAACAGCAACAGAATGATTCTAACTTTACAGAAGATTGACTAAGTTTTGTCATTTTTTTCTTTTTTTTTGTATTTATTTATTTTTTTACATGAACTCCCAAACATGAACCCCCCTCCCACCTCCCACCCCACATCATCCCTCCAGATCACCCCCATACACCAGCCCCAAGCATCCTACATCCTGCATTGAACATAGACTGGCAATTCATTTCTTACATGATAGTATACATATTTCAATGTTATTCTCCCAAATCATCCCACCCTCTCCCTCTCCTCCCTCAGAGTCCAAAAGTCCGCTCTACACATCTGTGTCTCTTTTGCTGTCTTGCATACAGGGTCCTCATTACCATCTTTCTAAATTCCATATATATGTGTTAGTATACTGTATTGGTGTTTTTCTTTCTGGCTTACTTCACTCTGTATAATTGGTTCCAGTTTCATCCATCTTATTAGAATTGATTCAAATGTATTCTTTTTAACCTATACAGAGTCTAGAATATATTGGGTACTCAAAGAATTTTTGCTAAATAAACAAATTGATTAATGGAAAATACTTTTATTAGCATAAATAAATTAATTTGCTCATTAAGAATTAATACATTTCTTCAATTTCATCCTCTTCTGGATGATATGCTCCCCCCCAACCATTGGGCTTTATCAGTTCAGTTCAGTCTCTCAGTCGTATCTGACTCTTAGAAATTCCATGAATTGCAGTGCGCCAGTCCTCCCTCTCCATCACCAACTCCCAGAGTTCATTCAAACTCACATCCATCAAGTCAGTGATACATTCCAGCCATCTCATCCTCTGTCATCCCCTTGTCCTCCTGTCTCCAATCCCTCCCAGCATCAGAGTCTTTTCCAATGAGTCAGCTCTTCACATGAGGTGGCCAAAGTACTGGAGTTTCAGCTTTAGCATCATTCCTTCCAAAGAATACCCAGGGCTTATCTTCTTTAGGATGGGCTGGTTGGATCTCCTTGCAGTCCAAAGGACTCTCAAGAGTCTTCTCCAACATCACAGTTCAAAAACAAGACACCAAAGAATATAGGCTAGCTATATAAACTAGTCCTATCACATATAGATAGCATTAAAATCTTTTTCAGATGCCCTTTCCCTGAAGTGAGCAAGTTCAGAACACTCTGATGGCAAATATCTGAATGCCTTGAGTCTTTTATATAGCATTTGAATTTCTTCTGATCACATGGACCACAGCCTGATCGAACTCACTGAAATTAAACCATGCTGTGTGAGACTGCCTAAGACAGACGGGTCATGGTGGAGAGGTCTGACAGAATGTGGTCCACTGGAGAAGCGAATGGCAAACCACTTCAGTATTCTTGCCTTGAGAACCCCATGATCAGTGTGAAAAGGCAAAATGATAGGATACTGAAAGAGGAACTCCCCAGGTCAGTAAGTGCCCAATATGCTACTGGAGATCACTGGAGAAATAACTCCAGAAAGAGTGAAGGGATGGAGCCAAAGCAAAAAAAATACCCAGTTGTGGATGTGACTGGTGATAGAAGCAAGGTCCAAAGCTATAAAGAGCAATATTGCATAAGAACCTGGAATCTTAGGCCCATGAATCAAGGAAAATTGGAAGTGGTCAAACAAGAGATGGCAAGAGAGAATATCAACCTTCTAGGAATCAGTGAACTCAAATGGACTGGAATGGGTGAATTTAACTCAGATGACCATTATATCTATTACTGTGGGCAAGAATACTTTAGAAGAAATGGAATAGCCATCATAGTCAACAAAAGAGTCCAAAATGCAGTACTTGGATGCAGTCTCAAAAACGACAGAATAATCTGCTCATTTTCATGGCAAACCATTCAATATCACAGTAATCCAAACCTATGCCCCTACCAGTAAAGCTGAAGAAGCTGACGTTGAAGGGTTCTATGGAGACATACAAGACTTGTTTTAGAACTAACTCCAAAAAATATGTCTTTTTCATTATAGGGGAGAGGAATGCAAAAGTAGGAAGTCAAGAAACACCTGGAGTAACAGGTAAATTTGGCCTTGGAGTACAGAATGAAGCAGGGCAAAGGCTAATAGAGTTTTGTCAAGAGAAAACACTGGTAATACCAAACAACTTTTTCCAAGAAAACAAGAGAAGACTCTACATATGGACATCACCAGATGGCCAACACCAAAATCAGATTGATTATATTCGCTGCAGCCAAAAATGGAGAAGCTCTATACAGTAAGCAAAAACAAGACTGGGAGCTGACTGTGGCTCAGATCATGAACCCCTTATTGCCAAATTCAGACTTAAATGGAAGAAAATAAGGAAAACCACTAGAGAATTCAGGTATGACTTAAATCAAAGCCCTTATGATTATACAGTGGAAGTGAGAAATAGATTTAAAGTACTAGATCTGATAGACACAGTGCCTGATGAACTATGCAATGAGGTTCGTGACATTGTACAGGAGACAGGGAAGAAGACCATCCCCATGGGAAAGAAATGCAGAAAAAGCAAAATGATTGTCTGAGGAGGCCTTACAAACAGCTGTGAAAAGAAGAGAAGTGAAAAGCAAAGGAGTAAAGGAAAGATATAAGCATCTGAATAAAGAGTTCCAAAGAATAATAAGAAGAGATAAGAAATCCTTCCTCAGCGATCAATGCAAAGAAACAGAGGAAAACAACAGAATAGGAAAGACTAGAGATTTCTTCAAGAAAATTTGAGATACCAACGAAATATTTCATGCAAAGATGGGCTCCATAAAGAATACAAATGGTACGGACCTAACAGAAGCAGAAAATATTAAGAAGAGGTGGCAAGAATACACAGAAGAAATGTCCAAAAAAAAGAGCTTCATGACCCAGATATTCATGATGTTGTGATCACTCACCTAGAGCCAGACATCCTGGAATGCGAAGTCAAGTGGGCCTTAGAAAGCATCACTACGAACAAAGCTAGTGTAGGTGATGGAATTCCAGTGGCGCTCTTTCAAATACTGAAAGAGGATGCTGTGAAAGTGCTGCACTCAATAGCCAGAAAATTTGAAAAACTCAGCAGTGGCCACAGGACTGGAAAAGGTCAGTTTTCATTCCAATTCCAAAGAAAGGCAATGCCAAAGAATGCTCAAACTACTGTACAATTGCACTCATGTCACACGCTAGTAAAGTAATGCTCAAAATTCTCCAAGCCAGGCTTCAGCAAATGTGAACCATGAACTTCAAGAAGTTCATATTTGTTTTAGAAAAGCAGAGGAACCAGAGATCAAATTACCAACATCCCCTGTCTCATTAAAAAAGCAAGAGAGTTCCAAAAAAACATCTATTTCTGCATCTATTTCATCTATTCTGCTTTGACTATGCCAAAGCCTTTGACTGTGTGGATCACAATAATGCAGAAAATTCTGTGGAAAATTCTGAAAGAGATGGGAATACCAGATCACCTGACTTGCTTCTTGAAAAATCTGTATGCAGGTCAGGAAACAACAGTTAGAACTGGACATGGGACAACAGACTGTTTCCAAATAAGAAAAGGAGTAATCCAAGGCTTTATATTGTTATCCTGCTTATTTAACTTATATACAGAGTACATCATGAGAAACCCTGGGCTGGAAGAAGCACAAGCTGGAATCAGGATTCCTGGGAGAAATACCAATAACCTCACATATGTAGATGACACCACCCTTATGGCAGAAGGTGAAGAAGAACTAAGGAGCCTCTTGAGGAAAGTGAAAGAGGAGAAAGAAAAAGTTGGCTTAAAGCTCAACATTCAGAAAACTAAGATCATGACATCTGGTCTCATCACTTCGTGGCAAATAGATTGGGAAACAGTGGAAACAGTGTCAGATTTTATTTTTTTGGGCTCCAAAATCACTGCAGATGGTGACTGAAGCCATGAAATTAAAAGATACTTACTCCTTGGAAGGAAAGTTATGACCAACCTAGACAGCATATTCAAAAGCAGAGACATTACTTTGACAACAAAGTTTTGTCTAGTGAAGGCTGTGGCTTTTCCAGTAGTCATGTATGGATGTGAGAGTTGGACTATAAAGAAAGTTGAGAGCTGGAGAATTGATGCTTTTGAATGTGGTGTTGCAGAAAACATTTGAGAGTCCCTTGGACTGTAAGGAGATCCAACCAGTTCACCCTAAAGGAGATCAGTCTTGGGTGTTCATCAGAAGAACTGATGCTGGAGCTGAAACTTCAATACTTTGGCCATCTCATGCAAAGATTTGGCTCATTGGAAAATACCCTGATGCTGGAAGGAATTGGGGTAGGATGAGAAGGGGACCACAGAGGATGAGATGGCTGGATGGTATCACCAAATCTATGGACATTGGTTTGGGTAAACTCTGGGAGTTGGTAATGGACAGGGAAGCCTGGTGTGCTGTGATTCATGGGGACGCAAATAGTCAGACACAACTGAACGACTGAACCGAACTCTACGGAAGAGGGTTTGCAATGCTTCAGATTATCCTCCAGCTCAGATGGTAAAGCGTCTGTCTACAATGCAGGAGACCCAGGTTCGATCCCTGGGTTGGGAAGATCCCCTGGAGAAGGAAATGGCAATCCACTCCAGGACTATTGCCTGGAAAATCCCATGGACAGAAGAGCCTAGTAGGCTACAGTCGCAAAGAGTCGGACACGACTGAACGACTTCACTTCACTTAGGAATATAGACTTTCAATGGACTCATCCATTTCCTTAGCAGATGGACATTGTTCAGACAGATTTTTAGAAACTCCGCCTGATCCTAGAATTTGTTGAAGACTCAAAATTCCAGTTTCCTATGGCTATAGGTGGACTCGGGCATCTATACACTCAGTAACATTATAAAAGAGATCTCACCTTTATTTCTGATGGAACATTTCAGTTTTTCGCTACCTCTTTAACTTTTTTTTTTTTTTTTCCTTTCCTGTTGCCCAGATCCCTTGTTTGAACCTGTGATAATCTTTTAGATCTTATCAGCTTCATTTCTCTGAAAATACTTCTAGGACCTTCTCTTTCCCACACACTGAGTGAAACAAGGACCTTCTCTTTGCATAATACTATGCCCTCTGCTGCTTTATATTTGCCTTCACTCCTGGGGAGACCTCCTGCCATTCTACCAGACAAGAAAAGATTAGACAAATTTGGTATGCATCATGCAACTTCTCTTCTCCGGAAGAGTGTATTCTACACTTGTGTTAACTTTAATCTGGTCTCACTCATTCCTGAGTGAATTGCGTCCCTTCCATGTTATGTGATTGAAGTTCTGCCATTCTTCTCAGTTGATTCATAACAAATGTTCTTACATTTTCCTTTATTTCCAATCAAATGGATGGATGACAGGCTCACTCATATTCGACTCTATTTCAAAATATATTTTATATTCCATAAGACATACCTAAAAATTAACTAGCTGGATATTTAGGCTATTTACTATATGATCACTAAGCACTCTTATTTGTTCATATATTTGCCACAAAAATATTGTTAATAAGAAAATAGCATTAAGTATTTTATTATACTTAATATCTCATATTTGACATTGAAACATTATCTCAAACCTGACAATTTTATCCTGAGCTTTCTTCTTATGAGTCCTGGTAATATTATCAATAGTTACTTTTGCAAATATTAAAAAAAAATTGAAATCAAATAAATTATTTTATTTTTAGTTATGTGATTGTCAACTCTCTTGGAGTCTCAGATTCCTCATCAGAAAGAGAGAGAGAGGAAAAAAAAAAAAAACTTAAAATGAATTAATGTGACAATTCAAGTGAATGCATACAAGTAACTAGCATAATTTTTGAAAGTAAATAGTATCCAATTATATATATATATATATAATGATATTTGTATCATTAATATACAAGGGTATTTTATTAAGATATAAATTATAGCATTATTTTCTAACAGTGTTACTCAGTAGAAAGGGTGTCAAGTGAGAATTATTTACTTAAATTTTTTAATTTAATTTTAAACTACTCACCTCCAGTCATTTGCATACTCCTTCTTTCAAAAGAACTAAATACAAACAATGCTTATTTGGTGCTCTGAAGGTGATATTACAGGTGGTACTGTTTTTTAGTTGCTTTATTTTTTTCCTGCCCTCGTGTAAGATATAAGGTCTGCCCTTTCTATATTGTCTGCAGATTATTAATTTAAAACTGATTTATTCACCCTTTTCAAAGTTCTGTGCATCACAAATATACACAATAAACTTTAAGTCTGTCTGGTGATATTTCCAATGCAATCTTCATAATGATATCAAGAAAAAGTAGCAAGCCAAGCAGGCAGAAGTTCTATGGGAAAGAAATCAAAAGCAGTGTTTCTAAGCTCTGACAGATTTCAGCATATATCTCACAGCTCTTGTTGTTATTTTGAAGTAGCATAGTGCCAAAATATGCTTCCAATTTTTGAAAAGCTACTATGCAAAAATATATTGAACTAATGGTATAAAAGATTTGTATCTCACTGAACACACTCTGTTCTCCTTGGCTGTTAAGTGGTGCTGAGACTCCAGGGTTGTACATTTTTCAAATAAATTGACAGAGCTATTGTGGCAGTGGGATTTGACAGAGCAACACATTCATTACTTTGCTGATTCAAGTTGCATTGTTATGCTAAGCTTGTTTTCTTGAACTCTTTCACTGAGTCAGTAAGATTATAAAGTCAATATAAATAACCAAAAAAAGATGGTTTAGTATATTCAAAAGGGCTAAAAAAATAATAATCTCATATGATTTTTTTTTTCTTTCAAGATAGTGATGCCTGTGTTCAAAACTGCTATTGACTAGCCAAAAGTACAGATTTGTCACCCTGGGTTCCTTCCTCCTGTAATGTTATTAGATCTTCAGAAGACTTTCTGACCTTCTCACTTGATTTAGTCTTTATTTTCAAGTGTTAGAAATACAAGCTTTTCAAGGTTACTTCCAAAATAGCAAAGCCAGATTAACAAATTCCCAAGAATTTAAGGGGTATATATATGTATATATAAATCTTGACTTTTTCAGCACTTTGATATTTTAATTTTTTTCTCTTTGAATTCTTGATTCTATATTACAAAGAGAAGTCATCTTGAAATTGGTCATGCAGTGCTCTCATCAGCTTCATAATGATTCTTTTCAGCATAGTTAAACTTCAGTTCCAGGGTCAGTTTGTTCCCATTTCTCAAGGAAATGGGAATATTTCAGAAGAATTATGGCAGTTTATGTTATGGCTGCAATGCACGATACCCCAGTTCAATTCCTGTGTCAGAAAGATCCACTGGAGAAGGGATAGGTTACCCACTCCAGCATTCTTGGGCTTCCTTTGTGGCTCAGCTTGTGAAGAATCCATCTGCATTGCAGGAAACCTGGGTTCAGTCCCTGGGTTAGGAAGATCCCCTATAGAAGGGAAAGGCTACCACTCCAGGATTCTGGCCTGGAGAATTCCATGGACTCTATAGTCCATGGGGTCATAAAGAGTCAGACATGACTGAGTGACTTTGACTTACTTATGTTATGGCTACAATGGATCATCATATATTACAGTTGACTTCTCCACCTGGTGGGAATTTTAGTATCTAAAAAATAGCTCAAAGGATATGGCTCAGAATATTATCTATAGTCCATGAGGAGGAACTAAATGTCCTTGATTTTATTTAATGATTAAAGTATTTTGGAGCTTCCCAGATGGCTCAGTCAGTAAAGAATCTGCCTGCAATGAAGGAGAACTGGGTTCGATCCCTGGGTCAGGAGGATGCCCTAGAGAAGGGAATGACAACCCACTCCAATATTCTTGCCTGGAGAATTTCATGAAGAGAGGAGCCTGGTGGCCTACGTTCCATGAGGTCACAAAAAGTCAAACAGACTGAGCAATTAACACTGATTTTTTTCACTTTAATTATTATTTTGTCCTATTTGACTGCTTTTTGTCACTGCTCTTTTTCACTTCTCTGGTTGAACTAATTCATTGACTGAAGTTTTTTTTTTTTTTTTTCCCCACAGAGAAGAGTTAGGCAGAGGACATGGGTGGGGGTGTCCTGGGAAGACTTTATAGGTCCTGTTCCATTTCATCATTAGTCTATCTGTTTTGTCCCAGAGAAGGCTGAGGAGATGAGAATGGGCGATTATGTGACATCCCACATTTAATCCTTAGCTCTTCAAAAATCAGTTGAAATGTAAGCACCTCATCTGCCATGGCTAAAATGTTCATATCATGATGGTGTATGTGTGTGTTTGCTCATGAAGTGAAGTGAAGTGAAAGTCATTCAGTCATGTCCAACTCTTTGCGACCCCATGGACTACAGAGTCCATGGAATTCTCTAGGCTGGAAAACTGGAGTGGGTAGCCTTTTCCCTCTCCAGGGGATCTTCCCAACCCAGGGATGGAAGCCACTTCTCCAACATTGCAGGTGGATTCTTTACCAGCTGAGCCGTAAGGGAAGCCCAACATTCATATCATGATGGTGTGTGTGTTTGCTCAGTTCATGTACACCCATGATGGATTCATGTCAATGTATACCAAAACCAATACAGTACTGTAAAGTAAAATAAAGTAAAAATAAAAATTTTAAAAAAAGAAAGTTAACATGAGCAAAATTCAATAAACCTAGGTTAGAGACATGAAATATCTGCTTCTTTCAAGAAAAGAATACTCAGTTCACTGAAAAACGTTTGTTTGTGTTAGTTGCTCAGTTGTGTCCGACTCTTTGTGACCCCATGGATTGCAGCCCACCAGATTTCCCTGTCCATGGGGTTGCCAAGCAAGAATACTGGAGTGGGTTGCCATTCAGTTCACCAGAGGGTGTTCCTGACCTAGGGATTCAACCCAGGCCTCTGGCATTATAGGCAGACTCTTTACTATATGAACTACAGGGAAGTCCCTTATTTATGTAAGGTGAACAATTAATGGAGCTAAGGTAACAAATATAAGCGGAATATTCCAGAAAAAAAAAAACACAATTTCATTCCAGTTATAAAGAGTATTACAACAAATCTACAAAGAAAATTGGTTGAGATATGCTGCTCAGCATTCAGGAAAATCACTTCTATTTCCAGCAAACAGCTGTGTGGTATTTGGAATGTATTTAAACACTCAAAGCTTCTGTCTCCTCATCTGAAAATTGTTATTAATTATTATATATATCACACGAGATTGTTATAAAGATCTATAAGTTAAAAGGGCTTCAGATCAGTTCAGTCACTCAGTCATGTCCAACTGTTTGTGGCCCCATGAACCACAGCACTCCAGGCCACCCTGTCTATCACTAACTCCCAGAATTTACCCGAACTCATGTCCGTTGAGTTGGTAATGCCTTCCAAATATTTCATCCTCTCTCTTTGCCTTCTCCTCCTGCCCTCAATCTTTCTCAGCATCAAAGTCTATTCAAATGAGTCAACTTCACATCAGGGTGCCAAACACATTGGAATTTCAGTTTCAACATCAGACCTTCCAATGAATACCCAAGACCGGTCTCCTTTAGGATGGACTGGTTGGATCTCCTTGCAGTCCAAGGGACTCTCAAGAGTCTTCTCCTCCTCTCCTTCTCCCTCAGAGTCCATAAGTCCGCTCTACACATCTGTATCTCTTTTGCTGTCTTGCATAGCTCAACTGGAATTACATCACCCCTACTAGCTTTGTTCTTAATGATGCTCCCTAAAGCCCACTTGACTTCGCATTGCAGGATGTTTGGCTCTAGGTAAGTGATCACACCATAGTGATTATCTGGGTCATGAAGACCTTTTTTGTACAGTTCTTCTGTGTATTCTTGTCACCACTTCTTAATATCTTCTGTTTCTCTTAGGTCCATACAATTTCTGTCCTTTATTGAACCCATCTTTGCATGAAATGTTCCCTTAATATCTCTAATTTTCTTGAAGAAATCGCTACTCTTTCCCATTCTATTGTTTTCCTCTATTTCTTTTCATTGATCATTGAAGAAAGTTTTCTTATCTCTCCTTGCTATTCTCTGGGACTCCACATTCAAATGAGTATATCTTTCCTTTTCTCCCTTGCTTTCACGTCTTTTCTTTTCACAGCTATTTGTAAGGACTCATCAAACAGCCATTTTGCTTTTTTCATTTCTTTTTCTTGAGAACGGTCTTGCTCCCTGTCTCCTGTACAGAATCATGAACCTCTGTCCATTAATCATAAGGGATTTGATTTAGGTTATACCTTAGTTTTCTGAATGTTGAGTTTTAAGCCAACTTTTACTCTCTCTTTTCACATTCATCAAGAAGCTCTTTAGTTCTTCTTTACTTTCTGCCTATGGGTGGTGTAATCTGCATATTTGAGGTTATTGATATTTCTCCTGGTTGGATTCCAAGCTGGAATCTGTTGATTTCATGTTGTGCTTCTTCCAATCCAGACCATTATACTTGAATGGTCTAGTGATTTTACCCACTCTCTTCAATTTAAGTCTGAATTTGGCAATAATGAGTTCATGATCTGAGCCACAGTCAGCTCCTGGTCTTGTTTTATGCTGACTATATAGAGCTTCTTCATCTTTGGCTGAAAATAATATAATCAATCTGATTTTGGTGTTGGCCATCTGGTGATGTCCATGGGTAGAGTCTTTTCTTGTGTTGTTGGAAGAGGGTGTTTGCTATATGACCAGTGTGTTCTCTTGGCAAAATTCTATTAGCCTTTGCCCTGCTTCTTTCTGTATTCCAAGGACAAATTTGCCTGTTAGTCTAGGTGTTTCTTGACTTGCTACTTTTGCATTCCAGTCCCCTATAATGAAAAGGACATCTTTTTTGGGTATTAGTTTTATTTATTTATTTTTTCAATCTGTTTTGTATTTATTTATTTTTTTACACGAACTCCCAAACATGAACCCCCCTCCCACCTCCCACCCCACATCTTCCCTCCAGATCATCCCCATACACCGGCCCCAAGCATCCTGCATCCTGCATTGAACATAGACTGGCAATTCATTTCTTACATGATAGTATACATATTTCAATGCTATTCTCCCAAATCATCCCTCCCTCTCCCTCTCCCTCTCCTTCTCCCTCAGAGTCCATAAGTCCGCTCTACACATCTGTATCTCTTTTGCTGTCTTGCATGCAGGGTCCTCATT
>SJYX01020064.1:88653-99016 GCA_006410675.1 Oreotragus oreotragus
CGCCTCCCAGAATACTGGAAATAAAAGCAAATATAAACAAATGGGATCTAATTAAAATTAAAAGCTTCTGCACAACAAAGGAAACTATAAGCAAGGTGAAAAGACAACCCTCTGAATGGGAGAAAATAATAGCAAATGAAGCAACTGACAAACAACTAATCTCAAAAATATACAAGCAACTTATACAGCTCAATTCCAGAAAAATGACCCAATCAAAAAATGGGTCAAAGAACTAAATAGACATTTCTCCAAAGAAGACATACGGATGGCTAACAAACACATGAAAAGATGCTCAATGTCACTCATTATCAGAGAAATGCAAATCAAGACCACAATGAGATACCACTTCACACCAGTCAGAACGGCTGCAATCCAAAAGTCTGCAAGCAATAAATGCTGGAGAGGGTGTGGAGAAAAGGGAACCCTTTTACACTGTTGGTGGGTATTAGTTTTAAAAGGTCTTGTAGGTCTTCATAGAATCGTTCAACTTCAGCTTCTTCAGCACTACTGCTCAAGGCATAGACTTGGATTCCCGTGATATTTAATGGTTTGCTTTGGAAACGAACAGATATCATTCTGTCATTTCGGATATTGCATTCAAGTACTGCATTTCGGATTCTTGTTTACTATGCTAGCTACTCCATTTCTTCTAAGAGATTCTTGTCCACAGTAGTAGATATAATGGTCATCTGAATTAAATTCACGCATTCTAGTCCATTTTAGTTCACTGATTCCTAGAATGTCGACGTTCACTCTTGCCATCTCCTATTTGACAAATTCCAATTTGCCTTGATTCATGGACCTAACATTCCAAGTTCCTATGCAATATTTCTCTTTACAGCATTGGACCTTGCTTCCATCGCCAGTCCCATCCACATCTGGGTATTATTGTTGCCTTGGCTCCATCCCTTCATTCTTTCTGTAGTTATTTCTCCACTGATCTCCATTAGCATATTGAGAACCTACTGACCTGGAAATATTCTTACCTTGAGAACCCCATGAACAGCATGAAAAATAAAAGGTCTTACAGGTGGAAGAATCTTCCTGCCAAGGCAGGAAATACAGAAGCCACAGTTTCCTTGACCAGGAAAATATCTTGGAAGAGGAAACAGCAACCCATTTCAGTATTCTTGCTTGGGAAATTCCATGGACAGAGGTGCCTGGTGAGCTACAGTCCATGGGGTTGCCAACAGCCAGACACTACTGAGCACACATGCACATAAGGTAAAAGACATAAACAGATTTTTGTTGCTTGGTCTTTAAGTGTCTGAATCTTTCGTGATCCTATGGACTGTAACCTTCCAGGCTCCTCTGTCCATGGGATTTCCCAGGCAAGTATACTGGAGTGGGCTGCCACATCCTTCTTCAGAGAATCCCCCTGAGCCTAAGATCAAACTTGCTTCTCCTGCAGTAGTAGACAGCTTCTTTACCACAGAGCCACCAGAAAAACTTTAAATATTTTAGATTAATGTTTTTTGAGTATTATGTAATCAAACAAGGTCATAAGTTAAATATCTCATGATATTCTTAGTATATAAAATTCCAAATATGAGGCTTCCCTGGTGGTTGGTGGTCCAGAGATTAAGAATCTGCTTTGCAGTTCAGGTGATGTGGGTTTGATCCTTGCAGGTGTAACCAGGATCCCACAAGCCCCAGGGCAATTAAGCCCATGTGCCACAACTAGGGAGACTGTGTGCCACAACTACTGAAGCCCATATGCTCTAGAGCCTATGCTGCACAACAGAAGCCCACACCACAAGAAGCTCTCACGCTGTTGCTAGAGAGAAGTCGCTGCATGCTGCAACAAAGACCCAGCACAACCGAATAAATAATAAGAAAATAAATTCTAAAAATACCAATTGAATTCTTAAAACAATTGGCTAAAACTTCTGAAGGGTAACAATTTTATCACACTTTCAATAAAAGTAGATTTTAAGTAATTGCCTAGATAAACATAAAATGCATATGTTAATAAAACCAATTTTGATATTGATGCTTTAAATTATGTAAAAGGAAAAGAATCTCAGTTATTTAAGAAGTAGTAATATTAGAACTATTAATTAATACTTTCCTCATATTTATCTTGTGTCAGACAATGTAGAAAATGCTTTCAGTTCAGTTCAGGTCAGTCGCTCAGTCGTGTCTAACTCTTTGTGACCCCATGAATCCCAGCACGCCAGGCCTCCCTATCCAACACCATCTCCCAGAGTTCACTCAGACTCATGCCCATTGAGTCCATGATGCCATCCAGCCATCTCATCCTCGGTCGTCCCCTTCTCCTCCTGCCCCCAATCCCTCCCAGCGTCACAGTATTTTCCAATGAGTCAACTCTTCACATGAGGTGGCCAAAGTACTGGAGTTTCAGCTTTAGCATCATTCCTTCCAAAGAAATCCCAGGGTTGATCTCCTTCAGAATGGACTGGTTGGATCTCCTTGCAGTCCAAGGGACTCTCAAGAGTCTTCTCCATCACCACAGTTCAAAAGCATCATTTCTTCGGCGCACAGCCTTCTTCACAGTCCAACTCTCACATCCATACATGACTACTGGAAAAACCATAGCCTTGACTAGATGGACCTTAGTCGGCAAAGTAATGTCTCTGTTTTTGAATATGCTATCTAGGTTGGTCATAACTTTTCTTCCAAGGAGCAAGTGTCTTTTAATTTCATGGCTGCAGTCACCATCTGCAGTGATTTTTGGAGCCCAAAAAATAAAGTCTGACACTCTTTCCACTGTTTCCCCATCTATTTCACATGGAGTGATGGGACCAGATGCCATGATCTTTGTTTTCTGAATGTTGAGTTTTAAGCCAACTTTTTCACTCTCCTCTTTTACTTTCATCAAGAGTCTTTTTAGTTCCTCTTCACTATAATAACTTAATCCTATAATTTTCTTCATAACCCAACTGGCTACTGTTATTGAAAGGAAAATGAGAAACATAATTTGTTCAAGGTCACATATCTATATGGCTGCAAACAGATTGAATGCAAAAAGTTTGATACCAGAGTCTGTGTCCTTCTTGGCCTATACTATCTCTCAGTATAAAAGAAATGAAAGCACAATTGCTTGGGTAAAATGAGCAATGTTAATATTTGCTGGAGTTATTTTAAAAGAAAATTTTCAAAGGAAATTTGAGAGTAAAATATTATTGTAACTAACATTTAAGAATATAAAGTCATTGATCAACATGTTGAAGAATTTTAAAAAGTCAGTGATATTATCCCAAATTAGAACAAAAAGCTGTAAGTAGACAAAGAGACATTTTAAATGCAGAAAAGGCAGACAAAGTATGAAAGAATGACTAACACTGAGCTGTAAAATCAGTAATTAGTGATTTTTATGCAGCCACTAAATCAGTTTTAANTTAAAAAGTCAGTGATATTATCCCAAATTAGAACAAAAAGCTGTAAGTAGACAAAGAGACATTTTAAATGCAGAAAAGGCAGACAAAGTATGAAAGAATGACTAACACTGAGCTGTAAAATCAGTAATTAGTGATTTTTATGCAGCCACTAAATCAGTTTTAAAAAGAATATACTTTTGTGGCATCATAATTTGTATAAGTTTTATTCAAAATATTGTCATTTTGGTTTAGCAATTTAACATATGTGCCAATATATAATTTATAAAGATATTGAGCAGTTCTTTGGATTCTGCTCAGTATGAATGTAGATAGGAGGAATTTTAAAAATTGAAAAACATATGATCGGCCTGATTATATGAATATTGAAATAACTAAAAATATAAATTTGAAGTAAAACATATTACATAGCATTACTAGAACACAGTGGTGCTATGATATAGAAAAACATACCTACAAATATCTAAAGTTATTAAAGATTTTGCTTTGCAAAATGGAAATTCTTAAAATTGTACAAGGCTAGTAATTATTAAGAAATTTTTTCACCATATTACTCACCAATATAGTGTGAAGAAAGTTTTCCAATAGATTAGGCAATATAAATTGAAGGCATAATGATTAACACTATTGTGTTTATCATTTGTCTGCTTTTGTTATCTGATCAGAGATGCAAATGTCTCATGACAATTATAGTCACATGGTTCCCTTGTTAACCCTCTTCCACCTAAAGGCAAGTTTTGGGACACATTGGTAGGAAATTATAGAGTAGAAGGACAAACATTTCACAGTGTTTCCACACCCTCTCTTGCTTTGAGAGACATAAGAAAGCCAAATGGCAGTTGAGGGCTCTTCCTTGTATCCAAGAACCCACTGGGCAGGTCATTATGAATGAATTATATTCCTGTTAGGTGAATGAATTTTGGGATCTAATAATTTTGGTTCCATTCCAAGATAAAAGTAAACACTATTATTATACATACTACAGGTTAAACTCAACCCTTGATTTTACACTAGTGTAAAATCAGGAAAGTGTGAAGCTAAAACATATAACAGGACTTTCTATGGATAGTTGGTGTTTTATAGACTGAGTAATAGTGATTAAAAAAAAAAAAAAGAAACAAGAAATCAAGCTAAAAGAAAGAAAGAAAGAAATCAAGCTGACAATGGTCTGTGTAGTCAAAGCTATGGTTTTCCCAGTAGTCATGTAAGGATGTGAGAGTTGGACCATGAAGAAGGCTGAGCACTGAAGAATTGATGCTTTTAAACAGTGGAGCTGGAGAAGACTCTTGAAAGTCCCTTGTACAACAAGGAAATCAAACCAGTCAATTCTAAAGGAAATCAACATTGAATATTCATTTGAAGGAATGATGCTGAAGCTCCAATACTCTGGCCACTCTTCCTGATGTGAAGAGTCAACTCACTGCAAAAGACTCTGGTGCTGGGAAAGACGGAGGGCAAGAGGCAAAGGGGGTGACAGTGGATGAGACAGTTTGATGGCATCACTGCTTCAGTGGACATTAATTTGAGTAATCTCTGGGAATTGGTGTTGGACAGGGAGGCCTGGCACGCTGCAGTCCATGGGGTCACAAAGAGTCTGACACGACTGAGCGACTGATCTGAACTGACTGAACTGATGTAGTTAAAAAATAATAATAATAAAAAGATGTTCCATAACCAAGGGTAAAAGAAAAGCCTCAAAAAGGTGGTATGAGGACAGCAATCACCTTTAAAATCAAACCTCCTAGGTGTCAGAGATGCTTGGATGGCACAAACAAAACCCTGTGCACACCAGGATGGAGTGATAGGAGCAGTGACCCTTACAAGAGACTGAGCCAGACCTGGCTTTGAGTGTCTGAAGGTCTCCTGCAGAGGCATGAGTCAGCAGTGTCCTGCTGGGGGTTCAGGGGCTCTGGCAGCAGCAGTCCTGGGAGGGGCAGCATGTGGTATAAGTCCTCTTGGAGGAAGTTGCTATTAGCCCCACTATAGAGCCACTGTGTGGCAATTCACAAACTGGAGAACAATTATATCAAGAAGATCTTGCAGTGCTGAGAAAGTTCTAAGCCCCACAGCAGACTTCCCAATCTGGCAATCCAGCAAAGGGACTGAATATTCCTAGGGAATCTGACTTTGAAGGTCAGTGGGATTTTATTACAGAACTTTCACAGGAATGGGAAAACAGAGACTCTTGGAGGGCACAAACAAAAGCTTCTGTGCACCAGGACCCAGAAGAAAGGAGCAGAGACCCCACAGGAGACTGAGCCAGACTTGCTGATGTGTGTTTAGGAGTCTCTGGCATAGGTCTGGGTTGACAGTGGAGTCAGGGGCACTGACTATAACAGTCATAAGAGGTGTAAAGTGCTGGTATAAGTCCTAAAGGAGAAGGTCATCATTACTCCTACCATAATTTAGTCACAGGCTAAATTATAGGAAGGAAAAAGATCCCCACTCATAAGCTAAAAATTGGATTAAAGAGTAACTGAGCATGGCCTTGCCCACTAGAACAAGACTCATTTTTTCCCACAGCCAGTCCCTCCCATCACAAAACTTCCACAACTCTTATCCTTATCCATTAGAGGGTGGACAGAATGAAAACCACAATCACAGGAAACTAAAAAAAAAAAAAGAGAAAGAAAGAAAAAGAAACAGATCACAATGGTTCACAGACTTATCTAACTCAATGTTACTATAAGCCAGGCCATGTAGGGCCACCCAAGATGCACGGGTCATGATGGACAGTTCTGACAAAATGTGGTCCACTGGAGAAGGGAAAGGCAAAACACTTCAGTATTCTTGCCTTGAGAACCCCATGAACAGTATGAAAAGGCAAAAAGATAGGAAAGTGAAAGATGAATCCCCCAGAATGGTAAGTGTCCAATATGCTACTGGAGAAGAGTGGAACAATAACTTCAGAAGGAATAAAGGGGCTGAGCCAAAGCAGAGCAATACCCAGTTGTGGATGTATCTGGTAGTGAAAGTAAAGTCCAGTGCTGTAGAGGACAACAGTGCATAGGAACCTGAAATGTTAGGCCAAATGATCAAAGTAAACTGGAAGTGGTCAAACAGGAGATGGCAAGAGTGAACATCGATATTCTAAGATTCAGTAAACTAAAATGCTTATATCTACTACTGTCAGCAAGAATCCTGTAGAAGAAATGGATTAACCCCCAGAGTTAACAAAAGTTCAAAATGCAGTTCAGTTAAGTTCAGTTCAGTCACTCAGTAATGTCTGAATCTTTGAGACCGCCTGGACTGCAGTACGCCAGGCTTCCTTCTCCATCACCAACACCCAGAGCTTACTCAGATTTATGTCAGTCAAGTTGGTGATGCCATCCAACCATTTCATTCTCTGTCATCCCATTCTCCTCCAGCCCACAATCTTTCCCAACTGCAAGGTGTTTTCAAATGAGTTAGTTATTCGCATCAGGTGGCCAAAGTATTGGAGTTTCAGCTTCAGCATATCTCCTACCAATGAATATTCAGGACTGATTTCTTTTAGGATGGAATGGTTGGATCTCCTCACAGTCCAAGGAGCTCTCAAGAATCTTTGCCAATACCAGAGTTCAAAAGCATCAATTATTTGTGTTCAGCTTTCTTTAGAGTCCAAGTCTCACATCCATACATGACTACTGGAAAAGCCAAAGTTTGACTAGTTAAACCTTTGTTGGCAAAATAATGACTGCTTTTTAATATGCTGTCTGGTCATAACTTTTCTTCCAAGGAGCAAGCGTGTTTTAGTTTCATGGCTGCAGTCAGCATCTGCAGTGATTTTGGAGCCCATTCCCCTCCTCCCCCCCAAAAAATGTCTGATCGTGTTTCTGTTGTTTCCCCATCTACTTGCCATGAAGTGATGGGACCAGATGCCATTATCTTAATTTTCTGAATGCTGAGTTTTAAGCCAACTTTTCCACTCTCCTCTTTCACTTTCATCAAGAGGCTTTTTAGTTCTTCTTCACTNGGAGCCCATTCCCCTCCTTCCCCCAAAAAAATGTCTGATCGTGTTTCTGTTGTTTCCCCATCTACTTGCCATGAAGTGATGGGACCAGATGCCATTATCTTAATTTTCTGAATGCTGAGTTTTAAGCCAACTTTTCCACTCTCCTCTTTCACTTTCATCAAGAGGCTTTTTAGTTCTTCTTCACTTTTTGCCATAAGGGTGGTGACATTTGCATATCTGAGGTTATTGATATTTCTCCCAGTAATCTTGATTCCAGCTTGTGCTTCATCCAGCTCAGCATTTCTAGTGATGTACTCTGCAAATAAGTTAAATAAGCAGGGTGAAAGTATGCAGCCTTGAGGTACTCCTTTCCCAATTTGGGACCAGTGTATTGTTCCATGTACATTTGTAACTGTTGCTTCTTGACCTACACACAGATTTTTCAAGAGGTAGGTCAGGTGGTCTGGCATTCCCATCTCTTGAAGTATTATCTACAGTTTGTTGTGATTCAATCAGTCAAAGGCTTTGGGTAGTAAATAAAACAGAAGTTTATGTTTTGTGGGGAACTCTCTTCCTTTTTCTATGATCCAACGACTGTTGGCAATTTGATCTCTGTTTTTTCTGTCTTTTCTAAAACCATCTTGAACATCTGGAAGTTCACATTTCATGTACTGTTGAAGCCTGGCTTGGAGAATTTTGAGCATTGCTTTGCTACTGTGTGAGATGAGTGCAACTGTGCAGTAGTTTACACATTCTTTGGTATTACCTTTCTATGGGATTGGAATGAAAATTGACTTTTTCCAGTCCTGTGGCCACTGTTAAGTTTTCCAAATTTTTGACATATTGAGTGCAGCACTTTCACAGCATCCTCTTTCAGGATTTGAAATAGCTTAACTGGAATTCCATCACCTCCACTAGCTTCATTCGTAGTGATGATAAGTAAGGCCCACTTGATTTCAACCACATTCCAGGATGTCTGGCTTTAGGTGAGCAATCACACGATCATGGCTATCTGGGCCATGAAGGTCTTTTTTTGTATATATATATATATTTTTTTTTTTGTATATTTCTTTTGTGTATTCTTGACATCTATATTTAATATATTCTGTTTCTGTTAGGTCCACTGTTAATGTCCTTTATTGTGCCCATTTTTGCATGAAATGTTCCCTTGGTATCTCTAATTTTCTTGAAGAAAACTCTAGTCTTTCCCGTTCTATTGTTTTCCTCTATTTCTTGGCATCGATCACTGAGGAAGGCTTTCTTATCTCTCCTTGCTATTTTTTGGAACTCTGCACTCAAATAGCTATATCTATTCTTTTCTCCTTTTCCTTTCACATCTTTTCTTTTCTCAGCTATTGGTAAGGCCCCCTTAGACAACCATTTTCCTCTTTTCTGGGGGATGGTCTTGATCACCGCCTCCTGTAAAATGTCAGGAACTTTCATCCATAGTTTTTCAGACACTCTATCAGATCTAATCCCTTGAATCTATTTGTCACTTTCATTGTATATTGGTGAGAGATTTTATTTAAGTCATACTGAAAAATTATGTTATTTAGGTCATACCTGAAAGGTAGGTCATACCTGAAAGTTATTTTATTTAGGTCTTACCTTAAAGTTATGTTATTTAGGTCATATCTTAAAGGTAGATCATACCTGAAAGTAGTGGTTTTCCCTACTTTATTCCATTTAAATCTGAACTTGGCAATAAGGAGTTTGTGATCTGAGCCACAGTCAAATCTGGTTCTTGTTTTGGCTGACTCTATGTAGCTTCTCCATATCTGGCTGCAAAGAATATAANAGGTCATATCTTAAAGGTAGATCATACCTGAAAGTAGTGGTTTTCCCTACTTTATTCCATTTAAATCTGAACTTGGCAATAAGGAGTTTGTGATCTGAGCCACAGTCAAATCCGGTTCTTGTTTTGGCTGACTCTATGTAGCTTCTCCATATCTGGCTGCAAAGAATATAATCAATCTTATTTCAGTATTGACCACCTGGTAATATTCATATGTAGTCTTCTTTCGTGTTTTTGGTAAAGGGTGTTTACTATGACCAGTGCATTTTTTTTTTTTTTTGGCAAAACTCTCTTAGCCTTTGCCCTGCTTCATTTTATACTCCAAGGCCAAATTTGCCTGTTACTCCAGGTATCTCTTGATTTCCTAATCTTGCATTCCAGTCTCTTATATTGAAAATGACAACTTTCAAGGTGTTAGTTCTAGAAGGCTTCGTAGGTCTTCATAGAACTGTTCAACTTCATCTTCTTCTACTCCATTTCTTCTAAGGGATTTTTGTTCACCATAGTGCATATAATGGTCATCTGAGTTAAATTTGCCTCTCCCAGTCCCTTTTATTTTGGTCATTCCTAAAATGTTGATATTCACAATTGCCATCTCCTATTTGACCACTTCCAATTTGCTTTGATTCATGGACCTAACAATCCAGGTTCCTATGCAGTATTGCTGTTTACAGCATTGGACTTTACTTCCATCACCAATCATATCCACAGCTGAGTGTTGTTTTTTCCTTTGTCTCCTTCTCTTCATTCATTTTGGAGTTATTTCTCCAATTATCTCTCCAGAAAGTAGGAATAGAAGGAACATACCTCAACATAATAAAAGCTATATATGACAAACCCACAGCAAACATTATCCTCAATGATGAAAAATTAAAAGCATTTCCCCTAAAGTCAGGAACAAGACAAGGGTGCCCACTTTCACTGCTACTATTCAACAAAGTTCTGGAAGTTTTGGCCACAGAAATCAGAGCAGAAAAAGAAATAAAAGGAATCTAAATTGGAAAAGAAGAAGTAAAACTCTCACTGTTTGCAGATGACATGATCCTCTACATAGAAAACCCTAAAGACTCCACCAGAAAATTACTAGAGCTAATCAATGAATACAGTAAAGTTGCAGGATATAAAATCAACACACAGAAATCCCTTGCATTCCTATACACTAATAATGAGAAAGTAGAAAACGAAATTAAGGAAACAATTCCATTCACCATTGCAACAAAAAGAATAAAATACTTAGGAATATATCTACCTAAAGAAACTAAAGACCTATATATA
>SJYX01020064.1:121345-141808 GCA_006410675.1 Oreotragus oreotragus
GAAGTAAGCCAGAAAGAAAAACACCAATACAGTATACTAACACATATATATGGAATTTAGAAAGATGGTAATGAGGACCCTGTACGTTTATTTATTTTAATTGGAGGTTAATTACTTCAAAATATTGAATTGGTTTTGACATACTTCAACATGAATCCATCATGGGTGTACACGTGTTCCCCATCCTGAAACCCTGTCCCACCTCCCTCCCTGTACAATCCCTCTGGGTCATCCCAGTGCACCATCCCCAAGCATCCTATATCATGCATCGAAACTGGACTGGTGATTCATTTCTTATATGATATTATACATGTTTCAATGCAATTCACCGAAATCATCCTACCCTCTCCCTCTCTCATAGAGTCCAAAAGACTGTTCTAAACATCTGTGTCTCTTTTGCAGTCTCACATACAGGGTTATCATTACCATCTTTCTAAATTCCATATATATGCATTAGTATGTGTGGATCACAATAAACTGTGGAAAATTCTGTGAAAGAGATAGGAATACAAGACCACCTGACCTGCCTCTTGAGAAACCGATTTGCAGGTCAGGAAGCCACAGTTAGAACTGGACATGGAACAACAGACTGGTTTCAAATAGGAAAAGGAGTACATCAAGGCTGTATATTGTCACCCTGCTTATTTAACTTATATGCAGAGTACATCATGAGAAACGCTGGGCTGGAAGAAGCATAAGCTGGAATCAAGATTGAAGGGAGAAATATCAATAACTTCAGATATGCAGATGACACCACGCTTATGGCAGAAAGTGAAGAGGAACTAAAAAGCCTCTTGATGAAAGAGAAAGTGGAGAGTGAAAAAGTTGGCTTAAAGCTCAACAATCAGAAAATGAAGATCATGGCATCTGGTCCCATCACTTTATGAGAAATAGATGGGGAAAAAGTGGAAACAGTGTCAGACTTATATTTTGGGGCTCCAAAATCACTGCAGATGATGACTGCAGCCATGAAATTAAAAGACGCTTACTCCTTGGAAGGAAAGTTATGACTAACTTAGATAATATATTCAAAAGCAGAGACATTGCTTTGCCAACAAAGGTCCATCTAGTCAAGGCTGTGGTTTTTCCAGCGGTCATATATGGATGTGAGAGTTGGACTATGAAGAAAGCTGACCACCGAAGAATTGATGCTTTTGAACTGTGGTGTTGGAGAAGACTCTTGAGAGTTCCTTGGACTGCAAGGAAATCCAACCAGTCCATTCTGAAGGAGATCAGCCCTGGGATTTCTTTGGAGGGAATGATGCTGAAGCTGAAACTTCAGTACTTTGGCCACCTCATGCGAAGAGTTGACTCATTGGAAAAGACTGTGATGCTAGGAGGGATTGGGGGCAGGAGGAGAAGGGGACGACAGAGGATGAGACGGCTGGATGGCATCACTGACTCGACGGATGTGAGTCTGAGTGAACTCCGGGAGTTGGTGATGGCCAAGTAGGCCTAGTGTGCTGCGATTCATGGTGTCGCAAAGAGTTGGACACGACTGAGCGACCGAACTGAACAGAACTGATACTGTATTGGTGTTTTTCTTTCTGATTTATTTCACTGTGTATAATAGGCTCCAGTTTCATCCACGTCATTAAAACTGATTCAAATGAATTATTTTTGATGGCTGAGTAATACTCCACTTTGTATATGTACATTGGCTTTTTTATCCATTCATCTGCTGATGGACATCTAGATTGCTTCCATACCCTGGCTATTATAAACAGTGCTGTGATGAACATTGGGGTACATGTGTCTCTTTCAATTCTGGTTTCCTCGGTGTGTATGCCCAGCAGTGGGATTGCTGGGTCATAAGTCAGTTCTCTTTCCAGTTTTTTAAGGAATGTCCACACTGTTTTCCATAGTGGCTGTGCTAGTTTGCATTCCCACCAACAGTGTAAGAGGGTTCCTTTTTCTTCACACCCTCTCCAGCATTTATTGCTTGAGACTTTTGGATCACAGCCATTCTGACTGGCGTGAAATGGTACCTCATTGTGGTTTTGATTTGCCTTTCTCTGATAATGAGTGATGCTGATCATCTTTTCATGTGTTTGTTAGCCATCCATATGTCTTCTTTGGAGAAATGTCTTTTAGCTTTTTGGCCCATTTTTTGATTGGGTCGTTTATTTTTCTGGAATTGAGCTGCAGGAGTTGCTTGTATATTTTTGAGATTAGTTCTTTGTCAGTTGCTTCCTTTCCTATTATTTTCTCCCATTCTGAAGGCTGTCTTTTCACCTTGCTTATAGTTTTCTTCGTTGTGCAGAAGCTTTTAATTTTAATTAGATCCCATTTGTTTATTTTGCTTTTATCTCCAATATTCTGGAAGATAGGTCATAGAGGATCTTGCTGTGATTTATGTTGGAGAGTGTTTTGTCTATGTTCTCCTCTAGGAGTTTTATAGTTTCTGGTCTTATGTTTAGATCTTTAATCCATTTTGAGCTTATTTTTGTGTATGGTGTTAGAAAGTGTTCTAGTTTTATTCCTTTACAAGTGGTTGACCAGTTTTCCCAGCACCACTTGTTAAAGAGATTTTCTTTAATGCTTTGTATATTCTTGCCTCCTTTGTCAAAGATAAGGTGTCCATAGTTGTGTGGATTTATCTCTGGGCTTTCTATTTTGTTCCATCGGTCTATATTTCTGTCTTTGTGCCAGTACCATACTGTCTTGATGACTATGGCTTTGTAGTAGAGCCTGAAGTCAGGCAGGTTGATTCCTCCTTTTCCATTCTTCTTTCTCAAGATTGCTTTGGCTATTTTAGACTTTTTGTATTTCCATACAAATTGTGAAATTATTTGTTCTAGCTCTGTGAAAAATGCCATTGGTAGCTTGATAGGGATTGCATTGAATCTATAGATTGCATCATTTTCTAAATGTTTTTACCAGTTGAGAATAATCAAAGTAGTTTTTCAAACTATTAGAATTGAAAATGAAACTATTCATTGAGAAATGCAGGTAAGAAAATGGAAACATGTATAATATCATATATGAAATGAATCGCCAGTCCAGGTTTGATGTATGATACAGGATGCTTGGGGCTGGTGCACTGGGATGATCCAGAGGGATGGTATGGGAAGGGAAGTAGGAGGGGGGCTCAGGATGGGGAACACATGTACACCTGTGGTGGATTCATGTTGATGTATGGCAAAACCAATACAATATTGCAAAGTAATTAGCCTCTAATTAAAATAAATAAATTTATATTTAAAATAATAAAAGATAAATAAAAGAAAGTAAAAGTTGTAATCAGAAATAAGTATTTATGAAACTACAGTCCCACTAAAATGTTTTGATATAAACATTTTTGGATATAAATGGTTACTTATCATTAAACTTCTTCAATGCTGAATTATTTAAAGTGCATACAACATTGCATGTTCTATAATGTGAATAAAATAGTCCCTTAAACAGCCTTTTTCAGTGTCAGAATTTTCACACAATCAGCTTTTAAAGAATGCTCACATGAAAATTTCATGAGAAAATTGTGTTTCTATAGCTGCCCATAGTGGCTGAGATCCTCCCAAACTTGATCATAGTTAGAGGGGGAAAAAAAAAAAAAAAGTTCCCAATAGGAATGTGTGCATTTTCCTACATAGAAAAATAAATAATTATATTCGAATTTGTTTATCATTATTTCCATTAAAATGACTGAAACTCAATGGAAACTAGGTTAAGGGAGGAAAAAAAGATGTCTTATTGCCTTATGTAGCTAAAGTGGTTCAGGGCTGTCTCTTAGTCATACTGATTCCCTCTCATGGTTCTGATAATTTAGTTTCTTTCTAAAAAAAAAAAAAAGTTCCCAATAGGAATGTGTGCATTTTCCTACATAGAAAAATAAATAATTATATTCGAATTTGTTTATCATTATTTCCATTAAAATGACTGAAACTCAATGGAAACTAGGTTAAGGGAGGAAAAAAAGATGTCTTATTGCCTTATGTAGCTAAAGTGGTTCAGGGCTGTCTCTTAGTCATACTGATTCCCTCTCATGGTTCTGATAATTTAGTTTCTTTCCCAGTCTTCTTCAATTAGGTGATAATATAGGCCACAGCTCACCGGGAGTATATGATTCCAGGGACTAAGAAATAGCCTCCTCCCATCTTTGCATGCTGTCATTCATCCAGATTTCCTTCTGTGCTTGTAACTGGAGCAGGCACTGTCATCAGAAGAATGGAGTTTAGGAGCTGTTTTCATAGAGCTGCCTGTGGGTAGCCTGACTACAGTCTTCTAACACTGAGTTTAACTTTTCCTAGGAAGATAACATTTTAGGTAAATATTGAAGTACTAAATATTAAAGCATCTAAACACACCTATCATCACATGCACAAAAAATTCCCAAACATCTCCCTTCCTGGGTAATTTAAATGACTGGTACTTCTTTACCAATCACAGCTTTACCTTTGCTCTTGTCCTCTCTCCTTCCAGATGTGACTAACTCAAATAACTTATCATAGAATAATTCTTACTTATGATACTATACAACACACTGCAAAAGTATTCTATTTATACACACCACAACAATAGAAATTAAACTCAAATGTACTGTTTGGGAAAAACAATTAAGAGACAAAGAGTCTTAATTCAATGGAAAGAATCACCCCCTCTGGATTGGAACAGTATATTTGTGGAAATGTGTGCTAAAACTCTATTGCACATACTGTAACAAGGTAAAGACACCCAGAGAAAGACATTTAGGAAGAAACTTGGCATCCCTGTGTCAGGGCATATGTGTGCCCTTGGACTATTGCCAGGAGAGTTCTCAGTGAGCCAAGGCATAACAAAAGGAAGAGAAACAGCATTTTCAGCTTTTCTGTAGAAGCCAGGAAAGGAGATGCAGTCTGGCAGCTAAGGTAAGGCCCACAACAAGTAATTGAGTGGGAGCACAGCTTTATAATCCACCCCAAAGGGGACTCAGAAAATGCTCCTTTTGGAATCCTAACTGAAGGAATGTTGTTTCTGCCCGCCCACTTATTCATCAGATCTCACATCCATGACTTTTACAATTAGCTTGTAAACAACTCTATTGGACACAATCCATTGTCTCTCACCTCCTCAAAACAGGCTCATAGAAAGTCCTTTCAGCAATTATAGACCTCTTTGATCTGCAGCACAGGTGGAGACTGAATTTAATGGCCTTAGATGATTGTGTCCTAAAATTACTTTGCTGCTGCAGGGTTTTCAGTTATTTTTCCTCTCCATATGGGTCTTATTTGCTCAGCTCATGTTGTATTGATTCTAGTGGCATTTAGGATATGTGCAGTCTATGCTTCATTCTCATAGCTCCCATCAAAATCTGTTCTTACTGATTATGCGAGCTATAATTGGTCAGTGAAGAGAAATGTTGTATAGATTTCCTGAGCCTTTCTATCTTCATCATAGAAGATGTATTGCCTGCTCCAGAGAAAGAAACAAAGTCTATAAAGGGCATTGTCCACCCATATGATTTCTGTACGTAAGAACAAGTGACAGAGTAAAAGCAAAGTGGTACCCTGTGAATGTTCATATTGATATTTTGTGTTCTATAAGCTAAAACACATCTGATTTTGAGACCCTTCTACATGGTTGGTACATGATAAAGTGAGAATGTGGCAGATACTTAGAAAAATAGACAATATCTATTGCTATACTCGGGTTGTAATACATTTTTTCCATTGATGACTGGGTACATGACCACTTGACATGTATGGTCTTTATTTCATTCACTTGTGTGGTGATGAAAAACTTGATTGATATGTAGACTATTCATTTTTCTTTTACCATAAAGTACTGTCATAGTTTAAGACTCAGAGATTCTCCCTCTTTCTGTACCATTGCTATTGGAATTTTCCCTTTCTGTGTAGAGACTAAGACATCAACTAGATGTTGATGTCTAGAAACTAGACATAGAATACATTGCCTCTTTGTTGTTCTGTCTCTAAGTTGTATCTGATTCTTTGAGACCCCAGAAGTACAGCATGCCACGCTTCTGTGTCCTTCACTATCTCCCTCAGTTTGCTCAAACTCATATCCAATGAGTCAGTGATTCCATTCAACCATCTCATTTTCTGTCACCCCCTTCTCCTATTGCATTTAATAAAGATTTGGAATAAAAACATGCCTAATTTTCAGAAAAAAAATTAATAGTTTCTATAACGTAGCTCACAAACCACTCTAAGGTAGTCAATAGGAAAAATCCTTCATTGTGTGTAAAATTATGATATTCATGTATGTCAATACCAGTAAGGTTTGTTTAGTATCTCTTGGCAGCTGCATATGTAAAGGAAACTAAAATAAGCTCTCTGTACCTTTGAGTCTCATAACATCAATTAGTGAAAAAACAAGGCATACAACTTTCCTTTAATGCTCTTCAACAAAGGTAAGATCTATAGGATAAACAGGAACAAACAGTTTCGGTGAGAAAAGCCTTTTTTTTTTTTAATTTATTATATATGTCACTAAGATCTGAGGAAGATCAATATATTAATGTCAATATACTAACACCTATTTTACTAAATTGGGCTTCCTTGGTGGCTCAGATGGTAAAAAATCTGCCCGCAATGCAGGAAATTAGAGTTCTATCCCTGGGTTGGGAAAACCCCTTGGAGAAGGGAATGGCCACCCACTCCAGTATTCTTGCCTGGAATATTCCATAGACAGAGGAGCCTGGCAGGCTAAAGTCCATGGGGTCACAAAGAGTGGAGCACGACTGATCATGTATTTTATGTATGTACTTTATTAAACGGACAAAAAATATTGTTTGTTTTAGATTTAGTTTACAATTATATAAATGTATATACACACTGTTACCTAAAACAATTATACTTACAGTTATTCCCCAGCAAAACTATGTTTCATTGGGATCATCAGAGAATTGTAACATGAAGCCTGCAATCATGTCAAGTCACATGCAAGTGCCCAACACAAATGGAGAGGATAACTCATTTACAGAGGGGAAAAGGAAGTTAGAAAGTGAAATGTTAGTTCCTCAGTCATGTGATCTTATGGACTGTAATCCATCAGGCTCCTCTGTCCATGGAATTATTCAGGCAAGAACATTGTAGTGAATGGTCATTTCCTTCTTCAGGGGATCTTTCCGACCCAAGAATTGAACCCTGGTCTCCTACATTGTAGGCAGATTCTTTACCCTCTGAGCAGAGGGCTATAGTAACTACACTCTATGAATTTTCATTGGCTGAGTTGTGACAGTTTCTCACTGGCTGAGCTTTAGGCAGAAGAGAAAATCTTTCTTCTTGTTGTTGGGCTCTGCTATTGTCACAAGATGTGAGAGCTCCCAGTTCTGGTTTCCCATATTCTATTTAATTGAGGTTTCTGTTTATTCATTTTTACAATGTATATTTATATGTAAATGTATATATGCATGGATATCCCTAATAGCTCAGTTGGTAAAGAATCCACCTACAATGCAGGAGACTGGGATTTAATCCCTGGGTCCATAAGATCCCCTGGTGAAGGAATTGGCAACCCACTCCAATGATCTTGCCTGGGAAATCCATATACATACATATTTATCTTTAAAATAAGACAGATGGTATCATACATCATTTCAACAATTTGGGTAAGGTAATTGAGAGAACTCAGGAGACTCCATAAGGTACATGCATAAAGTCTTTGATAAAGATACACAATATTGTAAAAGAAATAAGCAAAGATCAGTGAAGTTTACATTTTCCAAAACAGACCTCAGAGCTTATTCTCAACTACACAGAAGATATCTCAACGTCAGACTGTGATTTATAAATATGAAACACCTTAGTTTCAGGTGAGCCAAAGAACGAAATTACTAAAGAATCTTTTATCCTCTATTGGTCACCCAGCTAAAATCACGTGCATGTCATCATCTATACACATTTGATAAACAATGTAAGCATGCTAGTACAAAAGGTGAGTTTTAGAATTTTCCCATCATAAATCACAAGGTAATGGTCCATCTAGTCAAGGCTATGGTTTTTCTGGTAGTCATGTGAGAGTTGGACTATAAAGAAAGCTGAGTGCCCAAGAATTGATTCTTTTGAACTGTGGTGTTGGAGAAGACTCTTGAGAGTCCCTTGGACTGCAAGGAAATCCAACCAGTCGATCCTAAAGGAAATCAGTCCTGAATATTCATTGGAAGAACTGATTCTGAAGCTGAAACTCCAATACTTTGGCCACCTGATGCGAAGAACTGACTCATTGGAAAAGACCCTGATGCTGGGAAAGACTGAGGGTGGGATGAAAAGGTGATGACAAAGGATGAGATGGTAGGATGGCATTACCAACTCAATGGACATGAGTTTGAGTAAACTCCAGGAGTTGGGGATGGACAGGAAGGCCTGGCGTACTACAGTCTATGGGATTGCAAGGCATCGGAGATGACTGAGCAACTGAACTGCACTGAACTGAATGCTCTTTATCCCTATTTTACAAGTCAGTATCATGTTTCCAGATATCCTAATAGAAAAATGTTGAACAAACACAGATAGGCTGCAGGTTAACCCAGTTCTAACACAATAGTTCATTATAACATTCTATCGACTTCTTTCCATGCCATGTTGCTTTACCTCTTTATGATACCATATATTTTATTTTCAGTGTTTGATGCTTTGACATCTTAGGGCCTTACTACCTAGAGACATTGCTCCTCCCAGAGTTAGTAAAACCTTAACTAGCATAGCAAACAAATTGTCTCAAGCATATTTTTCATATACAAACCAGTCAAGTCACAGTTCATACCCCCAACCATCTCCTTTATGGAGCTCACACACTATCCCTTTGCCCTAATCATCTTAAGACCAGGTATCAAGCAACTGGAGACAGATCTTATATCTCAGAATTTGTGGAAATTGTTAAAACTAGCCTATCCTAAGCCTCCTAACCCCACCTCATCCATTCTTTCCTTAATAAATTGCAATAAAGACTCATGTCCTTGCTTTCTCCTCACTCTCTCTCTCCCTTTGACTAATTCTGGTCTTTCCTGTTGGCCCCCTTCCCATGCTCCTCCTTTAGAATCTGTGACTATAATGAGCTATTTTTTAAAAGGCAATCATTGCTTGAGTTTTTGGTTCTGCCATATATGATTGATAATAATATTCTATATTTTAAAACAGGGCTTTCTTTGTGGCTCAGATAGTAAAGAATTCAATAATTAATTGATTTTTTCTGGCTGAACGTAACTATGTATTTAATCAATCCTTTATAAATGGACAATTATACTGATTCAATTATTTTGTTATTTTTACAAGTACTTCAGTGACAGCTTTCAGTTTTCTTAATATCTGGGGCAAAAATTCTTAAAGATTTACTCTTAGAATTGTTTTGTCCTTTGTGTTAGGTATTGTTTGAAGAATTAGCATAATTTTAAAATATCTGCTGAGATCTATTTATGGGCATAGTGCTAGGATCTATATGGCACATGCCATGTTAGAGTTGTTTTCTAGATAAGTAAAAAGCGAAAATATTAATAATATATAAAAACAATTATAATAATAACAGTAGTTGGTATTTATCAAACACATATTTCAGTGTCAGGCAGTGAACTACTAAGAACAACAACTAAAAGTAGATAATGCTGTCTATGTGGCAAATAGCATGCTACGTGTTAGACTTCTTTTATTACCCTATTTAATACTTAACAAAGATCTATGAGGTAAACATTCCTACTCACATTTTATGTACATAGAAACTTAGGCAGGACTTTCTTAAAATTGCAGAGTTTGAAAAGTAAGGCCTGGAATTTAGTCTTCATAAGAATTCAGCAAAAAAGTATCATTATGTCCATTTTAAAATGAAAGTAAGAGAGATTCAGTGTTTCTTAAGATCACATAATTGCTCAGTAAAAAATGGATTTCACTAACTCAGGTCTGTAGAAAACCAAAACTACTTTCTACCAATACTTATAGGTAGGTATCTTGGGCTCAGTGTTCAGAGTGTATGCAATTTTAGAGCTGGACTGGTTTATCTGACTAGCTTGCTAATATCTTCTGCTTGAGTCTTAGATCATGGAAATGATTTTGGTTACTTGACTATGTGGTTAGTCCTGATCTCTCAGGAGTATGTGGTAAGAAAACAAAAACAAAGCTAACATATGTCTCACACCTGAACAGCAATGATGGGTCTGACTTGAAAAGGAGAACAATGTAAAAGACTTGGAAGTTCATCATTTACGACACCTCCTGTTGCAAGGAACAGAACATCCAACTAATCAGTTCAGTTCAGTCACTCAGTTAAGTCTGCCTCTTTGTGACTCCATGGACGGCACAATGCCAGGCTTCCCTGTCCATCATCAACTCCCAGAGCTTGCTCAAACTCATGTCCAAAGAGTCAGTGATGCCATCCAACCATCTCATTCTCTGTCGTCCCCTTATCCTCCTGTCTTTAATCTTTCCCAGCATCAGGGGCTTTTCCACTGAGTCAGTTCTTTGCATCAGGTGGCCAAAGTACTGGAGCTTCAGCTTCAGCATCAGTCCTTCCAATGAATATTCAGGACTGATTTCCTTCAAGACTGACTGGGTTGATATACTTGTTGTCCAAAGGAATCTCAGGAATCTTCTCCAACATCACAGTTCAAAAGCATCAATTCTTCAACAGTCAGGTTTCTTTATAGTCCAACTCTCACATTTATACATGACTACTGGAAAAACCACTAGCTATGAATGGATGGACATTTGTAAGCAAAGTAATGTATTTGCTTTTTAATATGATGTCTACATTAGTCATAGCTTTTCTTCCAAGGAGCAAGCATCTTTTGATTTCATGGCTACAGTCACTATCTGCAGTGATTTTGGAGCTCAAGAAAATAAAGTCTCTCACTGTTTGCACTGTTTCCCCTTCTATTTGTCATGAAGTTATAGGACCAGATGCCATGATCTTTGGTTTTTGAATGTTAAGTTTTAAGCCAAGTTCTTCACTCTCCTCTTTCACTTTCAAGAAATTCTTTAATTCCTCTTTGCTTTCTGCCATAAGGGTAGTGTCATCTGTATATCTAAGGTTACTGATATTTCTACCAACAATCTTGATTCCAGCTTGTGCTTCATCCAGCCCAGCATTTCTCAACTCTGCATATAAGTTAAATAAGCAGGGTGACAATATACAGCCTTGACATACTTTTTTCCCAATGTGGAACCAGTCTGATGTTTCATATCTAGTTCTAGCTGTTGCTTCTTGACCTGCATACAGATTTCTCAGAAGGCAGGTATTATGCTCTTGTTTAGTCGTTGAGTCATGTCTGACATTTTTGTGACGCCCTGGACTAGAGCTTACCAGGCTTCTCTGTCCATGGATTTTCCCAGGAAAGAATACTGGAGTGGGTTGCCGTTTCCTTCTCCAAGGGATCTCCCTGACCCAGGGATCAAAGGTGGATTCTTTACCACTGAGCTGCCTAGGAAGCCCAAGGAGAACTAAAACTTCCAAGTTTGGTTCCGCAGTTTAACATCACCAAAGATGTAAGAGCTCTTCCTACTGTTGTTCTGCCATCCTTGTTGTGGTAGCAAATTCTTCTTAGGGTCAGCCTATTTAGCAGCCCCGGGTGTCTCATGCAAACACAATCAGTTACTGCCAATGGAGTAGAAAATGATGCTTTGGTCTGTGTGCCTTTGTGTGTGTGCGTGTTTAAGGGAGGGAAATTTTCTAAGAATTCCTGCCTCTCTCCTCTATCTTTCATTAAGAAGGATCGGGGTACAAATTCTGCTTTATTTACAATTCTGAGCAAACATGTTTCTTGGTTTTTAAGCTTATAAGATATGAAGACATGTTTGCTAGGGAGGAAAACATAGTAACAGGAAAGGCTATTGGACAGAAAATCAGCAATGATTCTACAGATAAGTTGAGGACAAGATAAGAGGCAAGGGGCCAAGTAAAAACAGCTAAGTATCTGGACTAAGGTGATAAGAGTAGGTTAAAGCATGATAACAGGGTTATAGTAGTATATTGAGCAAGGTAAAAAAAAAAAAAGAAAAACCTTTTCTGTTCACAGGAAATGATAATTATTTTCAGAAAAACAAAATGATCTAGGGCTCTAAGTTAGTTTCAAGAATAAGACTGTGAGTAATCAGAACATGGCAGTGCCATTAACTAAAACACAGGAATCAACATCTGGGTCAGCCCTGTAGAGTTTCGCCTACAACCAGTCCAAATGTTTATCTGTAGTTTCTAAAGCTGCTAAACTCCAGTGCAGAGGGCACGTTCTAGGCTCTGCTTTGAATCTTTTGTTTTGTACCTGCTTTCTCTAGTCTTGTATCTCAAGCATGTGTGTTTTGGCCCTTTGATGAGACTGCATATCAAAAGTGAAATTCTTGTTTAATCTGGGAGGAAATTTTCTGTAAGTCTGATGTGCTGATAATCTTCACTCTGTCCAGGCTCCCAAAACACATCTAGGATTCTTAGCTTGTGAGACTGAGGTCATTTCAAAAGAGATGTGCTTTGGGAAATGACTTTTTAAAAAGCAGTGAATTTGGGTGGGAGACATAGTGACATAGAGATAATTAGGGGAATCAAAAAGGTGGCAGGGTGGTGAGGTAGTTTAGACTTGTGGTTATATAGCTCAAAAAACATATGAAGCTCATTTTGTAAATTGATACTCTGTCAATATTAGGGTTGAAAACATAGACGGGTAAATTTAAAGTAGCATCATATAATACACAGAGCATTTATTTCTGAGTCAGATAGTTTTTACTATACATGTTTTGGTGAATTTGGACAGTTTTTCTATATGGCTTATTTTTCTTTTATACAACTAAGTGAACTTCTATAATAGAATTCTGAAAACAAAAAGCTATAATGGATATAAAATTAAAATAGCACAAAATTATAAATATAATAAGTTCTTTTGATAATATGAAGTTAGAATACAGTTTATCAAAGGGATGAAAATTGAATTATGTATTGGATATATATATGTTAGATATATAATTATTCCTTATATATTAGATAAGGGCTTCCCAGGTGTCACTGGTGGTAAAGAATCTGCCTACCAGTGCAGTAGACAGAAGAAATGTGGGTTCAATACCTGGATCAGGATGATCCCCTGGAGTAGGAAATGGCAACCTACTCCAGTATTCTTGCCTGGAAAATCTCATGGACAGAGAAGCTTGGCGGGCTACAGTCCATGGGTTCATGAAGAGTCAGACACAACTAAAGCAAACTTAGAATGCATGCATATTAGATAAAGACAATACACTTCCCACAATGACTCATCTTCGTTGTCATGCAGAAAGAGTATATTTTCAAGTGTCCCTTGGTTATGATTCACTTTCCAGAAATAGGAATGTGTATCTCACTCCCTGTTTGAGGTAGTTGAGGTTAATTGTAAATGAGCATTCTCAGAGCTCCTATCTTTGAATATCTACAGGTGCTGCTACTGCTAAGTCACTTCAGTCGTGTCCGACTCTGTGTGACCCCATAGACAGCAGCCCACCAGGCTCCCCCATCCCTGGGATTCTCCAGGCAAGAATACTGGAGTGGGTTGCCATTTCCTTCTCCAGTGCATGAAAGAGAAAAGTGAAAGTGAAATCGCTCAGTCTGTCCGACTGTTAGCGACCCCATGGACTGCAGCCCACCAGGCTACTCCGTCCATTGGATTTTCCAGGCAAGAGTACTGGGGTGGGGTGCCATTGCCTTCCCCGATCTACAGGTGGAATGTGATAATATATTAAAAAAAAAAAAAAAAAAAAAACTAAAGTGTATGGTTTTGCCTACATAGATGAATGGAGTATATGAAGGAAACTGATATCAAAGGTCAGCTAGATGGAGAACCATAGTATAAAATTGTAATTTTTTTAAGTCAACCAGAAAAGGAGTCTATGTGCCTAAGAAGGTTGTGATTATGCAGGAAGAAGATATAAAATTGGATACTGATGTTTTCTGTTTTGTAATTTTAACTTCCTTTTCAGTTCAGTTCAGTTGCTCATTCATGTCCAACTCTTTGCGACCCCATGAACCACAGCATGCCAGGCCTTCCTGTCCATCACCAAATTCCAGAGTTCCCCCAAACCCATGTCCATTGAGTCGGTGATGCCATCCAAACATTTGGCAAAGTGTTAATCAGGAAGATGTGAATTCAGACTTCATGATGCTTGTTTGCAAAAATAAATGAAAAGGAACTGAGATAATTCAGGAATTAGGTTTTCTGGGCTGGGAAAACCAATCAATTCTATTCTCCAAGTACTAAGAGCTGACTTTTCAAAAGGCTTTGAGAAACACATCCCTAAAATAATTATCAGTTAATTAAAATGGCTTGGCTGAAATAGTCAGGTTATATTGTGAGCTTTTACCTATTTTAGGTAGCATCAATAAATTGGGGGGGGGTTGTTTATATACAAAAATTTTAACAGTGTTTTGTTATAAAGCAATAGTTAACTAAAAAAAGATATATTCCTCAATGTTGACTTCAGAAGCAGCAAAAATAATGAGATAATAGATAACTGAAATACAGAGCTAAGGGCTCTGGAAATCACTACATAAGAGGATGCTCCCATGCAGAAGATTCAGATACTCATCAGGGAAACTTTTATGGAATAGGAGGCTTCCCAATGTTTACACAATGGGATTTCTGAAATACTATAAACTTTGCATCTCTTAATTTTATTTACTTTGAATTTATTGTTTATTATTATTACCTTATCCATGTTCCACTATTTAAACTTGTGTTTCAAAGATATTTATTTAAAATATGCATCTGAAGATGAAAAAAAAAAAACGCTATGTTAAGTTGGAATTGATAAAAAAATTTAATTCCCAAAGATCCTTGTAACTGAAGTAATAACTGGATGAAACTCTGATTGTATTTCTTTGGAAGGATGTAGGTAGTCTGTATGCTGGCAAGAATGAACAAAGTGACACTTCAGTTGCCAGAATATTCTCATTGTCTCCCTCACATTTCCAAGCCACCCTTGAAGAATCATTCATGTGACCAGTCCTTACCAATAAACTATGACCAGAAATGTCTCTTGACATTTATGGCTAAAACAATTAGAGGTAAATGTGTCTCCTCCAGTGTTTACTTCCCCTTCTGTGGTAAGTGAGGAGATCATGTGTTGAGTTGATGGATCCCCAAAATGAAAGCGGCTTGGATCTTGCATTGGAATTTTGATGCAAGAAAAAGAAATCATTTGTGCTTTGGGGTTTATTAATTACTACACAGTAGTTAAATTATCCTGATTAACACAGAAGGTGGTAAAACTGAGATTATGTCATGCTGTGAAAGACACAAAAGGAAAAAGATTAAAAAACAAACAAAATGAGAAAATGTTAACACTGACAGTTTCATAGAGGGAATAAACAGAGATGAAGAGCAAACATGATCATTGCTTTGTCATTTAGATCTACTGTAGACCTTGGAAAAACAATCTCACTATTGTTCTTGGTAGAAGGCAAATCTGAAATTGAAAGAGAACTGACTGCAATGAGAAATTGGAGGCAGTGAAAGTAGACTACATATTTTACAAGTTTGATATGAACCTGAAGGATTCCTATTGTTCTCACTTCTGGAATGCATAATTAGAATAGACGTCCTCAGTAACAGGCAGATATCCACACTGGCTCCCTGACTTGTGAAGTCTATTACATTGGAAAAGGTCAAGCAGAAATCTCTAAAACTACCTCTACCTAAAAAAGGACAAGCTACACGCATTACTGCAGTCCTAGAGGGACTGCAGAGCTTATTTCTACCATTTAAAGACTTGAAAGATGTATGGCTGGTAAATCCTAGTACATTCACATTCAACTTATCTATTTGGATCCTGCAGAAGGCATGGATCTTAGAGAATGACAATGGATTATAACAAGTGCTTAACTATATAGCTGTTCAAATGCAGCTCTGTACCAGAAATGATTTCATTAATGGAGCAAATCAACTCATGCCCTGGTACCTGGCATGTAGCTGAAAAATTCTTTTTTTACCCCCATTTCTGTTAGTAAAGATGACCAGAATCAGTTTACTGGTCAGGCCAATAATATAGCTTCACCATCCTACCTCAAGAATTCATCAATCTCCAGCTCTATGATAATTCAGTTGACAGGGGTTTTGATTTCCTTATCCTTTCACAAGATATCACCTGGTCCATTACAAATATGACATTATGTTATTTGGGCCTATTTACTGAGTGACCTGAGAAGCTGATAGACCTTGAGAAAGATCGAACAGCTGTGAACAGAAGATATAAAGGAAGCAGGATTAGATAGAGAAAGCCCCAGACTGGGTCACAGAAGATGAAGTCTTGGAAGTGAAGTTACCCTGTAAAAGGAGTTTCACTATGGGCAGAAATATCCAGGCATTAGTACCCTCACCATGCAGTGTCATCTGCTGAAAGATGCTTAGAAAAAGCATGGGCCCCAACTCAAAAGCTGAAGAGAGCAATGCTGGAATCTCTCAGTTAAGTCTTACACAGATGGATGGCAAACTGTTTCATGTAGGAAGATCCAGGGTCACACAGTTCATGCCTACAACAGGCCTAAGAAGGCCAGGCAACATCAAAAAATGATATCTTTTGAGATTTTATGTTCTTTATTGGGAAGAACTTTTGTTCCCAGTATTTCTATTGCTAGTTTATTGGATCATTTACCTTGTCCTAATAGATTGACATAATGACAGTGGTGTAGAAACTTTGTGTTTTTGTTTCTGTTGTCAAAGGAAAATTTAATTGGCTTATTGTTTAATTGTGATGCTATATCCAACTCTTTTGTGACCCCATGGACTATAGTCCATCAGGCTCCCCTGTCCATGGGATTTCCCAGTCAAGAATACCAGAATGGATTACCATTTCCCTCTCCAGGGAATATTCCTGACCCAAGTATCAAACCCATGTCTCCTGTCTTGGCAGGTGGGTTCTTTTCCACTGAGTAACCAGGGAAGCCCTGATTGGCTTCTAGAGAAAAAGAAAAAAATATTTCCCCTCACTTAATAATAACAGAGATAGGAAGAAAGAATTATGTCTTTTTATGACATTTGAAAGAAAGAATCATGGAGCAGTAAGAGCTACCATGTAGAAATAAACCTCCATTCCAGGAGACCAGAGCAGACAGACTATAATTTGCAGAGTGATGCTGTATTCTCAAAAATAATAAGCAGAGATGGCAAAGATGCTTATCATTACAAAATCTCAACTGTCAAATCTCCTCACAGATTAAAGATAAACTACTATGTTAACATTTATTACAACTCTAGACGCATTGACAGGTCAGAAAGTTCTAGCAAATCGAAGAAATAAATAATAAGTATTATCACTCTCAGGGCTTTATGTAACTCAATGATAGAGAAATTGATCTTCAGTTAAAGCAATAACAATGCAGGCTTTTCTCTAATTAAACAGCAATAATCTTAGAGAAGTTAACAGAGATGTTTTGAGATTAAACTTTCATTATACAACTGTAAATTGTACACTATCTGTACTACTTAAAAGATTATTGTGTTAGATGAATAGGTCTCTAAATTTTGAGTTAATCTGACTAAGGCATATTATTATAGGTATTAAAACCTTTGCAAAAGGAGTTAGTGATATACACTGGCTTTTTTACTAAAAAAAATATGCCAAGGATAATTGGAAAATTTTATGGTAGATAGATAGATCTAGATAGATACATATTCATTTTTGCCAATTTTATTTTGTCTTTATTTGCTCGATTTAAAAGAATGAAAACCAATCGTATGCTTGAAAACATGAGGCTCAGAATGCATCTATATCTTGCTCTAGAGAGAATATTCTTAGGAGGCATGGAGTAGAGACATTTAATCTTGATCTAATCTGGGACTGAGGTAATAAATGGCTTGAATTTAAACCTTGTGTCAGATTATCTATTTCTATTGCACCTTCACTTCTAAGGAGTAACCAGCCCTTCATATTTCCCAACAGAAGAACACATGCTCACCAAGGCTCCTCCTCCTCGGTGGACTGTGAACTCCAACTGTGGTCTCCCAACCTAGTGAAACTGTTTAAAACTCCCTCATCTTCTCAACATCTAGTCTGCCACTTAGTAAATGGAAAATGTCTCAAGGGGAGAATAGAGTTAATTCTAAGAGTTTCTTCTTAGCACTTTTCTCCAGTCTAAAATCTTATATTCTCCAGTTTTCATTGTTTAATCAGTGCTCAAATGCTTTCAAACAGGTGTACACTATATCTCCTGTTGTTTTTCATGGGAGATTTGCCCTCAAACAATCCATTCTGTCATAGCTGGAAACAGAAGTCAAGTGTTCAGTATTTAATCTGCAAATTAGTGTCTGTAACTGATAAAACATTTTCCAGGTTTGGTTAACTGTGGGTTACATAAGAGGCCAGACTCCAGAAACAACTGGTCAACATTTCATCCTTAATTCATTTCATCTTTAATTCTAGTGATGGCTTTAGATAAAGGTTAGAAGTTTCCTTTTTCTTAAGAGTGAATTTTGAAGGATTATCACTTTAAAATTTGTCACTTCTTAATTAAATTATAATTAGAATTACTATTGTAATTTCTAATTGTGAAAGTGTTTAAGCTACCTGGATTTCCTATGAAATTGTAAACATACACTACAAATTGGATGAACAATATATACGCTATCTATCAAGAACTTTATTCATCAGTCTTAAGAATGGTCCTTGACACTTGATTAGATTATAGTTTATTATACTGTGAGAGATTTGGAGAATTCTGGTTGCCTATAATTGATTTATAATGATAAATGGTCTTACTTCTACAATTTCTCTTATTACCTTGTGGGAACATTTCTTTCAAGGTATGGACAAAGATCCTAAAAGGGCACAGGTGAGAATGTATTTTTCAAGTTTTGTGGTCATTGCTTTTCTACACAGAAGTGAAGCTGTGATTGTGGAGACCTATAGATTTCACCTACACCTAATATTTGTGCTGATTTAAAATGTTCACACAAATAAGATTTACAAATAAAATTTTGTACGTTGAGTTCATTTAAGTTAGCTTTCAACATACCTAACAATATAATTTTCTAAATAGAAATACAGTTTAAGTCTTAAAGATAGGGTTGAAAACTGGCAGAAATTTGGCTACATACACGTGTGTACATACGTGTTTATGCATATGTGTGCACATGTGTACATGCATACAGCTGTTCATTTAGTTTACTCAGCTTACTGATACTGCCATATACAGTGCTACATGCTTCAAACAACAGACATTTATTGTTAGTTCTGAAGGCTAGAAGTCTGAAATCAAGGTGTCAGCAGAGCCGCTTCTGTCTGAGCACTCTGAGCAATACACTTTTCCATGCCTCTGTCCCAGCTTCTGGTGACATTCAGCGTTCCTTGCCATCTCTTGACTAGTAGATGCGTTACTCTGATATCTGCCTGTGTTTTTACCTGTCGATCTCCCAGTGTCTCTGTACCTTCACATGATGTTCAATTGATAAGGGAACCAATCATATTGAATTAGAGTCCCACTCTACTCCAGTATGACCCAGTCTTACCTGATTACATATACAATGGCTCCATTTCCAGCTAAGGGTACATGGAGTTAGAGCTTCAACTATCTTTGGGAGGTGGGACACAATACAAACTGTAATAGGCGGTATGCATGCAAACTAAATTAAATTAGCAGGGTGACAATGCAAAGCATTGTCATACTGTGCGACTGAGCAACTGAACTGAGAAGTATCACATTCCCCCCAAAAAGAAACATATATAGTTCCCAGATATTGCATCTAATCAGTTCAGTTCTGTCACTCAGTCATGTCCGACTCTTTATGACACCATAGACTACAGTGCACAAGGCTTCCCAGTCCATCACCAACTCCTGGGGCTTACTCAAATTCATGTCCATTGAGTCACTGATGACATTTCAACCATTTCATCCTCAGTCTATCCCCTTCTCACACCTTCAGTCTTTCCCAGCATCACAGTCTTTTCCAATATTCTGTTGTTCCATGTCCAGTTCTAACTGTTGCTTCCTGACCTGCATACAGGTTTCTCAAGAGGCAGGTCAGGTGGTCTGGTATTCCCGTCTCTTTCAGAATTTTCCACATTTTATTGTGATCCACACAGTCAAAGGCTTTGGCATAGTCAATAAAGCAGAAATAGATGTTTTTCTGGAACTCTCTTGCTTTTTCCATGATTCAGCAGATGTTTTCAGTTTGATCTCTTGTTCCTCTGCCTTTCCTAAAACCAGCTTGAACATCTGGAAGTTCACAGTTCACGTATTGCTGAAGCCTGGCTTGGAGAATTTTGAGCATTACTTTACTAGTGTGTGAGATGAGTGTGATTGTGTGGTAGTTTGAGCATTCTTTGGCATTGCCTTTTTTGGGGTTGGAATGAAAACTGACCTTTTCCAGTCCTGTGCACACTGCTGAGTTTTCAAGATTTGCTGGCATATTGAGGCAGCACTTTCACAGCATTATCTTCCAGGATTTGAAATAGCTCAACTGGGATTGCTTCACCTCCTCTAGCTTTGTTTGTAGTGATGCTTTCTAAGGCCCACTTGACTTCACATTCCAGGATGTCTGGCTCTACAAGAGTGATCACACCATCGTGATTATCTGGGTCGTGAAGGTCT
>SJYX01020065.1:3164-20998 GCA_006410675.1 Oreotragus oreotragus
TTTCCTTTTCCACTTTTGGTGTGAAATAAAATTCATATTTTATGGCAAGACGAGAAACATTTAGTCATTAAAAAAAATGTCTCTGCCCTTTGACCTCCTCTCTGTCGTCTTATAGAAAAGTAAGTTATCTAAGAAACACTTGAAGCAAAGCAAAGTGAAATGAAATCTGAAATCAGGCTATTAATGTGACATGTAGTTATAGGCAGGGCTTTCCTTTCCCAAGGTGGTAGTTTCTGCTTCTGTAGAAGAAGGAATCTTTCCAAGGGGTCTCATACCTACAATGGCCTCTGCACAGCCACTGCTGAAGTCTGGCAAATACTTTCTATTAATGTTTAAGAAAGGTAGTGAACCTTGATTTCAGTTCTAAGTTGCTTCATTTGTGTCCAACTCTTTGCAACACTCTGGACTGTAACCCACCAGGTTCCTCTGTCCATGGGATTCTCCAGGCAAGGATACTGGAGTAGGTTGCCATGCCCTCTTCCAGGGAATCTTCCTGAGCCAGGAATCAAACCCGCATGTCTTATGTCGCCTGCATTGAAAGCTGGCTCTTTACCATTAGCACCACCCAGGAAGCCTGCAATACTGACTACAACACAGTCAGTGTGCTAAGTACGTAAAGAAAAATAATTTAGAAAATGCAGTAATAAATGTATGTATCGGGTGTGCACTAAGAAAGGACTCTGATGGGTGTGCTCATCCCGGACCAGGGGAAAGAGAAGCACTTGGCCTGTTTGATTTTGTTTCCAATTTTGTTGAGAAATAATTGACATATAATGTAGTATTAGTTTAAAGTGTACAACCTAATGATTTAATAAAAGTACATGTTGTGCAATGATCATCACAGTAAGTTTAATTAATGTCTATCATATCACATAATCACAATTTTTCCTTGTGATGAGAATTTTTAAGGTTTAATCTCAGAACCTTTCAAATATACAACAGAGTATTGTGAACTACAGTCAGTCAGTTAGTTAGTTCAGTCACTCAGTCGTGTCCAACTCTTTGAGACCCCATGAATCGCAGCACGCCAGGCCTCCCTGTCCATCACCAACTTCCAGAGTTCACTCAGACTCACGTCCATCAAGTCAGTGATGCCATCCAGCCATCTCATCCTCTATCGTCCCCTTCTCCTCCTGCCCCCAATCCCTCCAAGCATCAGAGTTTTTTCCAATGAGTCGACTCTTCAACTTTTTCACTCTCCTCTTTTACTTTCATCAAGAGGCTTTTTAGTTCCTCTTCACTTTCTGCCATAAGGGTGGTGTCTGTATATTATATCCCTGACCTTGTTTATAACCGAAAGTTTGTGCGTTTTGACCACTTCACCCATTTCACCAGCCTCCCACTTCCCACCTCTGGCAACCAACAAGATTAATGTAGTTATAAGTTGTTTTTGGCTTGACTGTTTTGAACTCATATGCAAATAATAATCTAAAATAATAGCAAACATTCACTGGCATCTATAAGCCAAGCTTTGTGCTACATTATTTCTGTGAAAGGTTTTATTTAAACCTCATAATAATCCTATGAAGTAGGAGCAATTATGATCCCTATTTTATGAATAGTGATGAGGAAATTGAGAGGTGGAAGATTAAGAAAGGTCACCAAGCAAGTAAGAAGAAAACTGGGAATTGAACACTATTTGGTCAGACTCCAGAACTCAGTCTTCATCACAAATATCTCCCAGATGTTTCTTCCCCCCTGTGAGAGTCTTAAATTCCAATCACATTGAACAACTTCACTTTCCCTAAACAGACACACCTCTCCTGCCCACAGACTTGTTACTGCTGACGCTTCTGGCTGAAGTGCCCTCCTTCAGGGGTGAGTTTTCCCTGGTCGTGGTCCTGGACTCCATACATCATAGTCATCCCATGTGGCTCACTCAGACCTGCTCAGTTCACCTCTCTGTGGGAGGTTGGGGGCATGTGGGAACCTGCATGTCCAGATTGAAGGTGTCCTGCTCTTGAATTCACAAACATTAAAAATCCTAACATTAAGTTATATATTTTTAATTCAATTAACTTTTTTTGTTTATATGCTTCTCCGATTAGACATTTCTTTATAGCACGAACATTGTTTTGTATACCCGGAGTTTAATACAATCTAGCATTTAAAAAATGGATGCCCTCATTCATATATATACATACATATATAGGAGGAGGTCATGGCAACCCACTCCAGTATTCTTGCCTGGAGAATCCCATGGACAGAGGAGCCTGGTGGGCTGCAGTCCATGGTGTCACAAAGAAAAGGACACTACTGAAGAGACTTAGTGCATGCGTGTGCACACACACACACACACACATATTTGGCTGTGCCAGGTCTTAGTTGCGGCACACTCTTTCTGTAGTTTCGACATGTGAATCCTTAATTGTGGCATGTGGGACCTAGTTCCTGACCTAGAGATTGAACCCGGACCCCCTGCAATGTGAGTTGAAGTCTTAGTGATTCCACCACCAGGGAAGTCTTGGCACCCTCACCCTTAAAACACTTGCATGATGCCCCGTTACATACTGCATAAATTCTGACTTCCGCAGTGTGTTGCAGAAGGTCTTCAATGATTGAGCTACCTGCCTAGCCTTGTTTCTTGGGACTTTTTACACCAGAAGCTGGGGGTTCCCAGGTGGAGCTAGAGATAAAGAACCCACCTTCCAATGCAAAAGACATAAGAGATGCAGGTTTGATCCCTGGGTCAGGAAGATCCCCTGGAGGAGGAAATGGCAACCCACTCCAGTATTCTTACCTGGCAAATCCCATGAACAGAGGAGCCTGGCAGGCTACAGTCCATTGGATCACAAAGAGTTGGACACAACTGAGCATACATGCTTCATTCATTTAGATTTGGGACTGGATGGGCCTTTGGAAATATTTCCAAATCCTAATTCCACTATTAGCATTTTTTAGAGATGTAAATTAATTTAACTGCAAGTCACAGAAATAGATTCTGTGCAGTGAAATCTGTGTAACCAGCCTGTGTTTTGGGGTGCAGCTGATAGCTACCACACCATGCCACACATTGTAGATTTCAAAGCAGCTTTGCCTAGAGCAGAGGTCAACAACAATTTTCTCCAAAGTGTCAGATGTAAATATTTCAGGCTTGTGGTGTCTGTCACTGTTATACCATTATAACGCAGTATGTATATGAATGGGCATGTCTGTGTTCCAATAAATCTTTATTTATAAACACCAAAATTTGAATTTAAACACAATTTTTCACATATCTTGAAATATCATCTTTTTTTAGTTTTTTCCTCCAGTCACTTGGGAAAAATGCAAAAATCATTCTTAGCTTGTGAGCAGTAGAAAAACTGCTGGAAGCCTGAACTTGGCCATGGGCCACAGTTTGCTGAACCTGTCTGATTCGTGACTCTGCTTTAGCACTTATCAACTCTGCTTGAAAGGCTTATTAAATGAGATTGCCAGGCCTGAGCCTGACAGTTTCCAATTCAGAAAATTGAGGGATGGGCCTAAATATTTCTAAGAGGCTTCCAGGGGATCTGTTGCTACAGGTCTTGTCAACACAGACTTTGAGAAACACTGGACTTTTTATTCAAGAACTGAGGGTTTCAGCCCTGCTGACGGTCACTGTTGTGTGACTTACAGCTGTCTTCCATATCCCAGAACAACATGACTGTGGTCCAGAATGTCAGGGCAGACCTCCACCAGAGGTGGATTGGGGCAAGAGGGAGACAAGACAAAGAGAATTCACATGTAGGCCAAGCAACAAGAGGAGAACAGAGTCAGACAGATTCTGGGAGCTGGAGCTCCTAGGAGTGCCTTAGAAGAGGTCCCTGAAACCTGGAAGGGGGCTTCAATCCTGGCGCTGAGGTCCAGGGACCCTAGCCCCAACAGGCTGGAGAGTCAAGGCATAGAGCCTGGAAGAGTAAGAAGCCTGGGGATGCATGGGACCAGGGCCTGAACTTCCTTTGATTTCTGCAGAAACCTTCTTCACCAGATTATGTGAAAACAGAATCCAAGTGGGTTTGAGGGGAGGGGAGAGTTATTTGTTTTTAAAATGTGTTTGATGTATGTTTTACTTTGTGGTTTTTTTCTGTCACCAAAGTGCTTTCATCATGGTTTGGAATCCAGGGACCTGTGTATCTGAATTTTGGAGCATCGCACAGTCCTGTGACATACTCTGTCCCTTGGTGATCTAGCCTCCCAATTCTACTGCAAAAGAGGAAAAACTTTTTCCCTGCTATCTTAGATTCAATCCTTGGGAGCCTGCAAATTAAAGTAACAAAAGATGAACTAACAAGAAAAAAGTATAGTTTTTATTCATATTTATTCACAGGATGAGTTCACAGAAAAGAAGTGAAACTCAAAGAAATGGTTAGAATCAGTAGTTTATATATCATTTTAACAAAGGAGAAGGGTTTGAGGAATGACAAATTATGAAGTAGCTAGGAAATACAGTTGATCCTTGAACAACATTGATTTCAACTACTCAGTTTTATCTACATGCAGATTTTTTCCAATAGTATACACTGTACTACTACTGGAGAAGGGAATGGCAACCCACTCCAGTATTCTTGCCTGGGAAATCCCATGGACAGAGAAGTCTGGCTATAGTCCATGAGGTTGAAAAGAGCCGGACACAGCTGAGCCCCTGAGCATGCACGTACACTACTGCATGATCTGAGGTTGGTTGAATCTGTGGTTGGTTGAATTCAGGGATGTGGAGCTGAGGATATAGAGGGTTTTATTAAGTTGGGCTTTATTAAGTTGGATTCTCAACTTTGCAGAAGGTTGGCACCCCTAACCCCCAAATTTGTTCAAGGGTCAGTTGTATATGAGGACACAAATGAAAGAGAAGGATTATTTTAGTCAGGACTGTTTATGAAAACTCCTCTTTCCATCTATGGTGAAAAGAGTTGCTCTACTATTGCTGGTACAGAGGGGCTCCTTCACAAGGGGAAATTCATGCTCTGCTTTTAGGCAGAAAAGGGAGAACAGAGAACTCTGCCTGAATCTATTAATTCTCAACTGCCTTCAGCTCAGAATAATCATTATGCCAGTAATCCTTATGACACATTTTGAGGTGGCATATCCTGATCCCTTCAGTATCATCACCGCTGGTTTGGGAGCCAGCCTGCTAAGGTATGAATAGTGTTTCCCCCATTTACTCTGGGACTTTGGGAAAGTTACTTAAAATTATCTAAGCCTCAAAACCTTCATCTGTAAAAGTGGAAATAAAAATAGTACCTACCTCATAGACTTAATGACAATTTAATGAGTTAATGTGTGTAATGAGCTTAAAATAATGCTTGAGGAAGATTAAGCACTAAATAAGCATAAACTACTATCATTAGGCAGTTGGCCTACTGAGCTTCAGTGCATAAGAATCCTCACTTGGCTGTCATAAATAGAGGTTACCTTTAGATTGTTAGGTTTTAAAAATTCTATCTTTGTCCCTCCAAAGGGTATGGCAGTGAGACAGTGGAAAGAACTTCAGATTTTGACAATAGCTTGAAAGATCCTTAGAAGGTTCTTCCTAAGACTGACTTCCTTCATGCTTCCTGCTGCTCTGATGTTAAAACTCAAGTCCATAACTTTGGCTACAAGGTCTGAAATGGCCTATGAGTGGTAGCAGAATATGTTACCTCCACATACACTTTGGCACACTGATTATTTTGAGCTATAGGCACTTGAAAAATAGCAAATGCAGGGAGAGGCTTTCTCTGAACTCCCCTTTCCTACCTAAAGACAGAGTCTCTGAAAGGAGCTCAACTCTCCAAAATCTCCTCCCTGGGAGTTTCATCAAAAAAGGGAAGATTGACTCTTATCACAAGTGAAAGTACAGTGAACAGGCTAGGTGCTCAGTTGTATCCAACTCTTTGCAACCCCATGGCTTGTAGCCTTCCAGGCTACTTGTCCATGGAATTCTCTAGGCAAAAATACTGGAGTGGGTTGCCATTTCCTTCTCCAGGGGATCTTCCCCATCCAGGGATCTCACATTGCAGGCAGATTTTTTACAATTTGAGCTACCTGGGAAGCCTAAAATGGGCTTGTTGCCTCCCCATCAGGGAATTGAACTCTGGTCTCCGACAATATAGGTGGGGATATACTCACCACTATACTAAAGAGGTTGGTGACCTTATCACAAGACAGGAGACTAGACATCAATGCCACAACCAGACAAACTCTATCACAAACTATCAATCTTCCCATCTATTCTTCTAAGGGACCAATCACCTTTCTAAAATCTATTTCAGTTCAGTTCAGTCGCTCAGTCGTGTCCAGCTCTTTGCAACTCCGTGGACAGCAGCATGCCAGGCTTCCCTGTTCATCACCAACTTCCAGGGCTTGTTCAAACTCCTGTCCATTGAGTCGGTGATGCCAGCTAACCATCTCATCGTCTGTCATCCCCTTTTCCTCCTTCCTTCAATCTTTCCCAGCATCAGGGTCTTCAATCCATTTACTTTCCCCTAAGAGGTCTGGTTGCACAGAGTTGGACACAACTGAAGTGACTTAGAGGCAGCAGCGAGAGGTCTAGAGCCCTTTCCCCTGCCTATTAAGATGTCGTGTCCAGCTGTATCTGACTCTTTGCAACACCATAGATGGTAGCCTACCAGACTCCGCTGTCTATGGGATTTTCCAGGCAAGAACACTGGAGTGCCATTTCCTCCTCCAGGGGATCTTTCTGATCCAGGAATCAGACCTGTGTCTCTTGCATTGCCAGATGGATTCTTTACCAGTGCGCCACCTGGGAAGCCTATCTCCCATGTATACACATTAATAATCGTTTTTTTCACTTTTTCGTTTGCTCTTCTGTCTTTTATTACACCAGTCAAGAACTTAGAGGGTAGAGGGAAATTCATTTTTCCTCCCTCACACCAGCCTCCATAAAATTCTCCAGGCTGATGGTATATCACTTTCTTCTTTGCTCATTACACATGGCTCATTCTTCTTTTCTTCCGTTCCAGGCTGTCAGAGTTCTCTGTACCCTCCTCCCATAATCCCTGTCACCATTGAAAGCCAGTTCCCTTTTGCGAATTGCTTGTTTCATGTCTGTCTCCGCCACCAGCCTATAAATGTAATGAGTCCATGTGCTTGAAATTCATCAACTCTGAATCAACATCTGGCACAGTTCCTAGCATCCTAGAGTCACTTGGAAAATATGTGTAAATGGATGAAAGAATATTAATGACCAGGGAAGTCATCGGAGAATATCATGAGGATATTCTCATGATATAGGACTTGTTGGAGCTGTTTGGTTGGTATTTCAGTGAGAATGCCTTGGCAAACTACACTCAGCAACAGTTGCTATCATTCACTGAATGCCCATTGATGCAACAGGCACTGATTGACCACCTACTGTGGGCAAAGCCCTAGACTTGGCACTGGGCCATAGCAGTGGACACCACAGCTAGAAAGCCCTGCCCTGAGAAAAGCACCAGACATAGCTGCTCTAGTCATTTTGTTGTACTTTGTGTTTTGATAGAATTCAAAGGTGCAGATAAACTGCAAGAATAGCACAAGGAGCTTTCCCATACCCTTTACCAAGATTCAACAATGTGTTTCATTTAGCCCTATTTTGAGATAAAAACTTCTTTTAATGTTAAGCTTTACTGAATAAAGTTAGAGACCTTTTGGTATAGGAGAATATGGGGGTTCAAATGAGTTTGTAAACTCATGTTTAGTACAAAGGCCAGTTGCTATGGACTATTTTACACCTTTTTCCCCTAATCATGAGTCACTGAACTGACCATATTGCCCATAAAAGGGGTGACAGTACTCTCAGCGATGTGTTCAAGGAATGAATTGGTGATAGTTAAGTGTTTTAACAATCTCTGGTGAAAAGACATCATGCAAAAGTAAAATCCACTTATTCCTCTCTTACAGCTAACAGCTGTGACCAATTTTATTTTTGTTACCAGGATTAGTGTGCATTTTCCCTTGCCCAGTTTCCATTTCCCTCATGGTGGGATCTTGCCCTCATCCTCCTCCCCACCCTCCAGCTCCCAACAGCAGTCACATGTGCTCAAATCCAGCTGCCTTTATGATGCCATCATTGTGAGCTCCAGTTGCCATGGCAGCATGAAGGATTTGGAAGTTGTGTTTTCTTTTATTGGGGTTTTTTCCTTTTTTGCTTTCCTCATTTCAGCATCCTAATTGCTTGTTTCATGTCTGTCTCCGCCACCAGCCTATAAATGTAATGAGTCCATGTGCTTGAAATTCATCAACTCTGAATCAACATCTGGCACAGTTCCTAGCATCCTAGAGTCACTTGGAAAATATGTGTAAATGGATGAAAGAATATTAATGACCAGGGAAGTCATCGGAGAATATCATGAGGATATTCTCATGATATAGGACTTGTTGGAGCTGTTTGGTTGGTATTTCAGTGAGAATGCCTTGGCAAACTACACTCAGCAACAGTTGCTATCATTCACTGAATGCCCATTGACGCAACAGGCACTGATTGACCACCTACTGTGGGCAAAGCCCTAGACTTGGCACTGGGCCATAGCAGTGGACACCACAGCTAGAAAGCCCTGCCCTGAGAAAAGCACCAGACATAGCTGCTCTAGTCATTTTGTTGTACTTTGTGTTTTGATAGAATTCAAAGGTGCAGATAAACTGCAAGAATAGCACAAGGAGCTTTCCCATACCCTTTACCAAGATTCAACAATGTGTTTCATTTAGCCCTATTTTGAGATAAAAACTTCTTTTAATGTTAAGCTTTACTGAATAAAGTTAGAGACCTTTTGGTATAGGAGAATATGGGGGTTCAAATGAGTTTGTAAACTCATGTTTAGTACAAAGGCCAGTTGCTATGGACTATTTTACACCTTTTTCCCCTAATCATGAGTCACTGAACTGACCATATTGCCCATAAAAGGGGTGACAGTACTCTCAGCGATGTGTTCAAGGAATGAATTGGTGATAGTTAAGTGTTTTAACAATCTCTGGTGAAAAGACATCATGCAAAAGTAAAATCCACTTATTCCTCTCTTACAGCTAACAGCTGTGACCAATTTTATTTTTGTTACCAGGATTAGTGTGCATTTTCCCTTGCCCAGTTTCCATTTCCCTCATGGTGGGATCTTGCCCTCATCCTCCTCCCCACCCTCCAGCTCCCAACAGCAGTCACATGTGCTCAAATCCAGCTGCCTTTATGATGCCATCATTGTGAGCTCCAGTTGCCATGGCAGCATGAAGGATTTGGAAGTTGTGTTTTCTTTTATTGGGGTTTTTTCCTTTTTTGCTTTCCTCATTTCAGCATCCTCAGCAGTTAAGCATTCTGATCTGATTGACAATTTTAGATGCCCTTTGGTTAATCTTTGTGTTGCATGAAACTCTTTTAACATTTATAGCTACTCTTCACCTAACCCTTTAATCCAGGCTTGCCATGCTACAGAACTCAGGGGCTTCTATTCTCACGGTAGTCAGTGAAGTGGGATCTCCTTCTGCCCAACTGTGAACCCCACTTTCCTCCACACTGCTCTTACTGAGATCCATGTTTTCCATTAAGTGTGTTCCCCTTTACTGTAATGGACAATAACCCAGCTTATTTAATGATAGCTCTGCTTCTTGTGACCTTTGGCCGGAGATCACTCCCCACACTCCACATTACATTGCTCCCCTATCAAACCCACCCTCAACTCCCAACTGATTGAGGTATTTTCAGACAATTTGGATTCATCCATTTAGGTTTCTTTTAAATCTTTAAAAAAAAAAAAAAGAAAAAATTTTTTTTTATTGAGGTTTAGTTGTTTTGCAACATTATATTAGTTTCATATGTACACACCTATTGAAATNGATTCATCCATTTAGGTTTCTTTTAAATCTTTAAAAAAAAAAGAAAAAAGAAAAAAAATTTTTTTATTGAGGTTTAGTTGTTTTGCAACATTATATTAGTTTCATATGTACACACCTATTGAAATTATGAAGTCTCTTAGGCTTTATGATGTGTGTTGGACAGAAAGTGTTTGGGTATTTCCAAACCCTAAGAAGCTAAGTTAAATGTTCTATAACTGCAGAAATAATGAAGCTGAACTATATTCTGCTTCAAGAAGTCTCTGGGCTTCTTTTCTGAGAGGCAAAAAGCACTAGAAATTGGTCATTTGGTAATAATTTTCTGGAGAATAGTTCAGCTTTGAATGTGTTAATGATCTCCAGCCAAAGGTCACCAGAAACAGAGCTATTGTTAAACAAGTAGGCTTATTGCCCATTACAGTGAAGGGGAACTCACTGGAAAACATGGGTCTCGGTAAGAGGGGATATAAAGGTATTATGGGATTTGGACTTGTGTTGGTGATTTGGAAAGAGTTTAAAGCAGAAGGGATTTGCTTTGAATTGGATGCTGTCAGGAAGCAGGGGAAATTCCATAGTTAGATATTTTAATAAATCTTATCTATAAGAGAAAAAGAATGACAAAAGGCTAAAGATGTGATTGGTGAACAAATAGCAGTCACTCACACTGGCCAAGTTAGGGGCTCTTTGGTCATTTTTGTGGTCTGGGTAGTTTTTGTAGCTTGGACAATGCCTGTGTTTTTGCCTGTGTTCAGACATGATTACAGAGAGGTCTTGTTCTTATCTTGATCCACCATGGATAGTCACAGACTGGTCTTGTCTGATGTAGTTGCTCTATGAAGTTGTTATGTTCACCAGGAAGACACTGGTTTTTCTGTAAGTACCAGGCCAGCTCCTTGGTATAAAGTATGTACTTTTCTCTTTCTCAAACAGGAATTTCAGAACTTACAAAAGTAGCTGGTGACTTAAAGTGGCGTAATGTGGGAGCTGCAAGTTAAGTTTTGCTTGGGGCAAAATGAGGAGCCTGGGAGACAGCACCTCAGATAGCTCTGAGAGACTGCAACAAAGAGGTAGGGGCAAGGTCAATATAGAGGATTTTGGTGAAGGAACAGTTCATGCAATCAAGAATTTATCTGACAAAAGGTTTTCTGCTAGTCACAAGGTGCTGATGTCACCATGAAGGGATTTAGGGCTGAAACTCCAGTACTTTGGCCACCTCATGTGAAGAGTTGACTCATTGGAAAAGCCTCTGATGCTGGGAGGGACTGGCGGCAGGAGGAGAAGGGGACGACAGAGGATGAGATGGCTGGATGGCATCACTGACTCGATGGACATGAGTCTGAGTGAACTCCGGGAGTTGGTGATGGACAGGGAGGCCTGGCGTGCTGCGATTCATGGGGTCGCAGAGTCGGACACGACTGAGCAACTGAACTGAACTGAGATAGGAGGAGATGCAAGGATTGAGCTCATTAAATCAATTCCTGAAAATATCTAACTATCTAAAGACCACCAGTATTCCTGAAGCGAAAGTGTCTCATTCTCCATCTGAACTCTCTTCAGGGCGTGTCAAAGGTCAACAGCTGCAGCAGCACAGGATTCAGTTCCCACAGAGGCAAATGGCAAATGTTCTTGGCAAGTGCCAGTTTGTCATTGAGTAACAATGAAATAAAAAAAAAATTAAAATAGTAACTCATGTGGTGGCTCAGACAGTAAAGAACCTGCCTACAATGCCAGAGACCCAGACCCCTAAGAAGGGATGGTACCCTACTCCATCCAGTATGCTTGCCTGGAGAATCCCATGGACAGAGGAGTCTGGTATGCTACAGTCTGTGGGGTCACAGAGTGGGACAAGACTGAGTGACTTTCACTTTTATTTTTCAACCTCATGTGTTACTTTTAACTTTTAACCTAATTTAATACAGAAATAATTGGCTGTGATTCTGGAAGAAATGGTTTCTTCTAGCTTTACATACATAGGCATTTCAAAATTATAGAATATTACAGTTGGAAGAAGGTTTAAAATGATCTACATGTGCTTGCTAAGTCACTTCAGTTTGATTCCTTGTGACCCCCATGGACTATAGCCCACCAGGCTCCTCTGTCCATGGAATTCTCCAGACAACAATACTGGAGTGGGTTGCTATTCCCTTCTCCAGAGTCCTAACCTGGGGATCGAACCCGGGTCTCCTGCCTTGCAGGCAGATTCTTTACCATCTGAACCACCAGGGAAGCCCCAGATCTTGCTTGAATGGCTTACTCTGCTACAGTGGGCTGTCTTGTCCATTTGTTCGTGGTTTGTTCCAAATCACACATCACACGATCAAGTTTTATAGATGAGGAAACCGACAAAGAGATTAAGTAACTTCACTGGGCCCAAAGTGAGCTATCTTCCCAAACTAGATTTGTCTGCTTGCAAAGCCCATACTCTTTCCAGGATGCTTCAACCACTCAGAACCGTGCTGGGCAAAAGTATTTGCTCAAAACATGTTTGTTAAATTGGTTTTACTAGAGAAGAAGCAGAATGAACACAGATTCACCATAATTAGGGCGCTTCTCCAAAGTGGAGGTGAGAGGGGGTGGGGAACAGTGTTCATACTGCCCAGGACTGTCTAGGAGCTAGAACTTGGTTCATGCGGTTATCAGTCTGCTTTGAGAAGTCCTGCCCTCAGAAAGTTTGATGGGAAATAAATAGGAAATAAGCTAATGGCAACCCACTCCAGTGTTCTTGCTTGGAGGATCCCAGGGATGGGGAAGCCTGGCGGTCTGCCATCTATGGGGTTGCACAGAGTTGGACACGACTGAAGTGACTTAGCAGCAGCAGCAGCAGGCTCTTTGTTAAGTGACAGTACCTGCTTAGAAATCTCATATGGAGGCTTAGAGATCAACAGAGATATAGCAGGAAATAGACCTAGGGAAAGTCACACAGCTAGGATGACATATTAGTAAATATGGAATCAACACAGGCTTTGAAAAAGGTTTTTTCATTACTATAGTTACAACAAGCAAAAATAAAAATAAGCGAACAAAAAACGTTACTATTGTTTTATTCTTTTTTTCCTCCATAATATCTTGATCTTGATGGTAAGCCATATGAATTAAAAAACAAAAGAGAATCTGAGGTCACCGAATCAGTGGTCACATACAGCTATTTGTCTTGCTAGGTTCTGTGTGGTTCAGAAATAATAGAGAGTAGGAGGGAAGGAGTGACTCATGCACTGAAGCTGGCAAGAAGTAGAGTTCTTGACTAAAATTGTAAAAGTTCTTCTCTCATTATGTTGTGAATGCCATTGTCTAAATATAATATTGGACATAATTTTTTAATCTAATCAAAAGAAGAATGAAAGTGAAAGTTTAGTCCCTCAATCATGTCTGACTCTTTGCGACCCCATGGGATGTAACCTACCAGACTCCTCTGTCCATGTGATTTTCCAAGCAAGAGTACTGGAGTGGATTGCCATTTTCTTCTCCGGAGAATCTTCCCGACCCAGGGGTCGAACCAGGTCTCCCACGTTTCAGGCAGGTGCCTTACCGTCTGAGCCACCAGGGAAGTCCTAAAAGATTAGTAGTACCTTAATATGTACCAATCCTATCCTAGGAACTTTTCAGGTACTAGTTCATTTAATCTTTATATGTATATATATATATAGTTTTTAATAATTTATTTATTTTTTTGTTTGCACTGGGTGGGCTTCCTTTGGGGCTCAGCTGGTATAGAATCCACCTGCAATGTGGGAGACCTTGGTTCGATAACTGGGTTGGGAAGATCCCCTGGAGAAGGGAAAGACTGCCCACTCCAGTATTCTGGCCTGGAGAATTCCATGGACTGTATATTCCACGGGGTCACAAAGAGTCAGACATGACTGAGCATCTTTGTAGCTNAGATCCCCTGGAGAAGGGAAAGACTGCCCACTCCAGTATTCTGGCCTGGAGAATTCCATGGACTGTATATTCCACGGGGTCACAAAGAGTCAGACATGACTGAGCATCTTTGTAGCTGCTCATGGGCTTCCTCTAGTTGCAGAGATCAGGGGCTACACTCTGCTTGTGACACACTGGCTTCTTATTGTGATGGCTTCTCTTGTAGAGGAACACAGGCTCTAGGGAGCATGGGCTTCGGTAGTTGTGATGCATGGGCCTGGTGGCTCCATGGCATGTGGAATCTTCCTGGACCAGGTATCGAACCCATATTCCCTGCATTGGCAGGTAGATTCTTATCCACTGTACCAGCAGGGAAATCCCAATATTTCTGTTAATCTTTGTAATAGCCATTTTTCTCGCTAGATAATAGCAAGCCTTCCAATTTATCCCTAGTATTTGTTGAACACTTCTGAGCACATTTGTTGAGGACTTGCCCATTGACGTGAGTGTCCCAAGAGAATAAAGCCTTTGTCTTGAGTGTGGAGTGTTGTTAGGGAGATAAAATATGATTATAGCAGGGGCAAGTTAGATCACCCATGCCAAAGGATGGATTATTTGATAAATGCAATTGAGACAATGAACTTGCCATTTGGAATAAAAGAGAACATGAGACACAAATCAAGTCTTACATTAAAATAAATTCCAGATGCATCAAGTATTTTAATGTAAAAGCAATGAAACTGTATTGTGCTAGATGAAAATAAACTGTGGGTGTATAATTTTATAATCTTGGAATGGAGATCATCTTTCTCACCATGACACAAAACCCAAATGCCATAAAGAAAAGAATATTAATTTTGACTACATAAAAATTGAAACTAAGACTTCAATTACAAATATGATCAAAGAAAACCTGGAGGTGGGGGATGTTCGCAACACTTATGACAAACTGCTGCTGCTGCTGCTGCTGCTAAGTCACTTCAGTCATGCCCGACTCTGTGTGACCCCATAGACGGCAGCCCACCAGGCTCCCCCATCCCTGGGATTCTCCAGGCAAGAACACTGGAGTGGGTTGCCATTTCCTTCTCCAATGCATGAAAGAGAAAAGTGAAAGTGAAGTCGCTCAGTCTGTCCGACTGTTAGCGACCCCATGGACTGCAGCCCACCAGGCCACTCTGTCCATTGGATTTTCCAGGCAAGAGTACTGGGGTGGGGTGCCATTGCCTTCCCCGTGACAAACTGCTAACTTCCCTAATATACAGAAAATTTTGGAATTCGATTGAACAATATTAAAAATTATTAACAAAATGTTCTTTGTTCAACAAAAAGGAAATCCAAGTGGTTGCAAACACCAAAATGTTTAATGATAATTATAGGAACTCATGTTGAAACATTGGGACTTTCTCAGGTAAAAGATTAGTGAATGTTTTCAAAACTGGTACTATCCAGTGTTATTATGTTGTGATGGAATAGGCAACTTCAATAGGAATATAAGCTTATAAAACTAATACCTCCTTAAACATGAGCAAGAGGGGCCTCTATGTACTTTAGAGAACCCCATTCTGGTCTTCATCTGCTGCCTACTTCCCCACTGGAGTAAGGTTCTGGGGGGTTAAGAGAACTGGCCCTCCCCTTCGAGATCATACTCCACGTGTCTAGGACCCTGCCCATCCCTGTGCAAGTGGCCCAGTACCCATATCAGAAACTACACAGGTGTTTTCCTAAGGATGGATTGTGCTGCTTGGACCTTTGGCCTGAAGGGGCCACTGAAGGATGGCTGCTTGTAGATCTGTGGATGAAGCTTGAAACTGATGTGCTCACAGGGAAGTGTGAGAGACTTTGCCTTGTGGAAAGGAGACAGAGGCAGAGGAGAGGGAGATGGTCCGTTGACTATGGACCCATGTAGCATCTCATCCTGAAACTTCAGGGTATCTGTCTGAGCATTCCAAAGTTGAAGCTGGCCTTTGAGGTGATGACGGTGCATTTATCAAGGCTGGAAGATAAAATGTATGTCACTGAATAGTCTGTACCTTGGTTTAAGTGTTTATGCATACTCCACTGGTGCTTCTGCTCTAGGTTCCATGGCTGTCAGGGTGGGTCTGTGTGCAATCATTATAGAACAATATTTGATGAAGAAATTTTTTAATTTAGAAACTATTCATATCCATTTACTCAGAAATTCCCTGTTCAGAAATTTATGATATGGAAATACTCATATGTCATATAAGTACACAAACTTATGTACAAAGGTGTTTACAGCATCTTCGTAGTTTTAACAATAAATGATAATAAAATGTGCCAAGTACTTACTAACTTAAAACATTGTCAGTGAACCCCCACAATTAAATTTCTATCATTAATTTCATGTTTTAGAAGATAGGATGAAAGTTTAAAGAGAATGTCTACTTTCTATTTAGTTTATAAGTAGTATAGCTGAGGAGCTGGGCTTTTTTTAACATCTGATAATGACATTNTTAAAACATTGTCAGTGAACCCCCACAATTAAATTTCTATCATTAATTTCATGTTTTAGAAGATAGGATGAAAGTTTAAAGAGAATGTCTACTTTCTATTTAGTTTATAAGTAGTATAGCTGAGGAGCTGGGCTTTTTTTAACATCTGATAATGACATTAAAAAAAAAAAAGGTTTGTATATACCTGACCATTATACTATTTCTTTTTAAAAATTAAAGAATAAGGCATACAGAGAAAGACAAATTCTAATGATCTAATTTCAGTATGATCTAATTTCAGTAATTCTTCCCAATACGTCTCTTAGAGCTGTCTGTTGCTTTTTCAAGTGGCCTGTCTCAGGGTCAGGGGCTCTGGGTGCAGCCGTCCTGGCTATAAGCCCTCTTGAAAGAGATGGCCATTAACCCCAACAGTGACCAGCCGAGCAGACAACTCACAAACTGCAGAACAAGAAATTCTCACACTACTAAGAATGTTCTAGAACCCACAAGAGATTTCCCAACCTGGGGATCTGGCAAAGGGACCGAGAACCCCCAGGGAATTTGACTTTGGACGCCATTGGGATTTGATTACAGAACTTACACAGGGCTGGGAAACAGACTCTTGGGAGACACAAACAAAACCTTGTGCACACCAGGACCCAGGAGAAAGGGGCAGTGGCCCCACAAGAGACTGACCCAATCTTGCCTGTGAGTGTCCAGGTGTCTCCTGCAGAGGCATGGGTCGGCAGTCGCCTGCTACAGGGTTGGGGGCACTGAGTGCAGCAGTGCATGCACGGGACCTTTGATGGGGTCACCATTACTCCATTACCTCCACCATAGTTTGGTCTCAGGTCAAACAACAGGGAGGGGAACACAGCCCCACCCATCAACAGAAAATTGGATTAAAGATTTACTGAGAATGGACATCAGAACAAGACCCAGTTCCCCCCCAACTCCTCACCCCCAGTCAGTCTCTCCCATCAAGAAGCTTCCAAAAGCCTCTTATCCCTATCCCACAGAGGGCAGAATGAAAGCCACAATCACAGAAAACTAATCAAACTGATCACATGGACCACAGCCTCGTCTAACTCCTTGAAACTATGAGCCAAGCCACATAGGGCCACACAAGATGGACGGGTCATGGTGGAGAGCTCTAAGAAACTGTGGTCCACTGGAGAAGGCAGGCTTCCCTTGTGGCCAGAGGGTAAAGTGTCTGCCTGCAATGTGGGAGACCCAGGTTCAATCCCTGGGTAAGGGTCAGGAAGATCCCCTGGTGAAGGAAATGGCAACCCACTTCAGTACACTTGCCTGGAAAATGCCATGGACAGAGGAGCCTGGTAGGTTACAGTCAGCAGGGTCACAAAGAGTCATACATGACTGAGCAACTTCACTTCACTGGAGAAGGCAATGCAAACCACTTAAGGCAGCAGTCTTGCCTTAAGAACTCCATGAATGGTACGAAAAGGCAAAAAGATATAACACTGAAAGATGAACTCCACAGGTCAGTATGTGCTCAATATGCTGTGGAGAAGAGTGGAGAAATAACTCCAGAAAGAATGAAGAGATGGAGCCAAAGCAAAAACAACACCCAGTTGTGGATATGACTGGTGATGGAAGTTAAGTTGGATGCTGTAAAGATCAATATTGCATAAGAACCTAGAATCTTAGGTCCATGAATTAAGGTAAATTGGAAGTCATCAAACAGGAGATGGCAAGTGTGAACATTGACATTTTAGGAATCAATGAACTAAAATGGACTGGAATGGG